>PVJC01018075.1:0-31755 GCA_004026665.1 Murina feae | reverse complement strand
TGACCCTAACAACAGAATGACTGGGAATGACTGGTCACTATGACACACACTGACCACCAGGGGGCAGACGCTCAATGCAGGAGCTGCCCCCTGGTGGTCAGTGTGCTCACAAAGGGGGAGCTCTGCTCAGCCACAAGCTAGGCTGACAGCTGCCAATACAGCGGTGGCGGTGGGAGCCTCTCCTGCTTCCTCAGCAGCGCTAAGGATGTCCAACTGCAGCTTAGGCCTGCTCCCCACTGGCAAGTGGCTATCCCCCGAGGGCTCCCAGGCTGCCAGAGGGATGTCTGACTGCCAGCTTAGGCCCAATCGCCCTGGGAGTGGGCCTACGCCAGCAGGTGGACATCCCTTGAGGGGTCCCAGACTGCGAGAGGGCACAGGCTGGGCAGAGGCACCCCCCACCCCCTGAGTACACAAATTTTTGTGTACTGGGCCTCTAGTTATAAATAATGCCGTTATGGACATGGGTATACAAATATCTTTTTGAAACCATATTTTCAATTCTGAATGTATTCTCTGAAGTAGATTGGTAGATCATATGGTAATTCTATTTTTAATTTTTTGAGGAACCACCATACTGTTTTCCCTGGCAGCTGTACCAGTTTATATTCCCAGCAAGAGTACACAGGATTCCAATTTCTCCACATCCACATCAACAGTTGTTTTGTTGGTTTGTTTTGTTTTTTTGTGAGGTGGTATCTTATAGTTTTGATTTGCATTTCCTTAATGATCAGTGATGTTGAACATCTTTTTATGTACTTAGCTGCCATGTGTTTATCTTCTTCAGAGAAATGTCCATTGAAGTTCTTTGCCCATTTTTGAATTGGGTGTTTGTTTTTATAGTTAAGGTTTAGGAATTCTATATATTCTGGATATTAATCACTTATGATATATATCATTTGCAAATATTTTCTCCCATTCTGTGGGTTGCCTCTTCACTCTGTTGAGTGTCCTTTGATGCATAAGATTTTAAAATTTTTATGGAGACCAATTTGTTTTTACTTTTTGTGCTTTTGGGGTCATATTTAAGAAATCATTGCAAATCCAGTGTCATTAAGCTTTTATCTTATGCTTTCTTGTAAGAGTTTTATAGCTCTAGCTCTTATATTTAGGTCTTTGATCCATTTTTTTTTTAATTTTGTATATGATATTAGGTAAGGGCCAAGCCTCATTGTTTTTCATGTGGATATCCAGTTTTCCCAGCACCATTGGTTGAAAGCACTGTCCTTTCCTCATTGAATGATCTTGGCTTCTTGTTCAAATATGTGAGAGTTTATTTCTATTCCATTTGGTCTTTGTTCTTTTTCAACTTTGTTTTGGCTAATTGGGAACCCTTAAGATTTCATGCAAATTTTAGGGTGGCTTTCTCTCTCTGCAAACAAAAGAAAAAAGTCATTGTGATTTTGGTAGGGATTGCATTGAATCTGTAGGTCACTGTATAGTATTGACAACTTAATAATAATTCTTTTAACTCATGAACACAGGGGTCTTTCCATTTATTTATTTCTTCTTTAAATTCTTTCAGCAATGTTTCAGGGTTTTCACTGTACAGCTTTCCCCCTTTCGGTCAAGTTAATTCCTAAGTATTTTAATTCTTAAGTATTTTAATTCCTAAGTATCTTAAAAGAATGGAATTATTTTTTAAATTTCCTTTTCAAATTGTTTACCATCATTGTGTAGGAATGTTACAAATATTTGTTGACTGTGTATTCTATTTTGTTGAATTTGTTTATTCTAACTTTTCTGTGGAATCTTTACGTAAATTGTCTACATATGAGATCATTGGATGGATGTTTTCTTAACACGCTGTAATGTTACACTTAGTAACAAAGTCAGCATCATACTTAATGGGCAAACATTGTAGAGGCTTTTCCACTAGAAATGTCCAATGGGACTGTCTAGTTTCTAAAAGTTGAAGAAGATTCTCTGAAAACAGCTGCATCAGGCGCCGGTTTCATTTATGAATGCCCTGGATGAGGCAGTAAAAGGTATTCATGCTATTAAACTTCAGTTCTCAAGTGCTCGTCTTTCATCATGTCTGGCAAAATGGAAAGATATTCTCACGTATTTATTTACATTTACACACTAAGTGGTGTTGTGAAGAAGAGCACCCGTGCTGTTATCTGAGTTGAGGCTGAATCAGCTGCATGTCTTTATGAATACACTTTACTTCAAAGAACAACTATGGGGGCCAGCTGGTTCCTTCAGATATGGCGGTTTGGCAGGCACTTTCCCACAAATGAATGGAGTGACCCTGTCACTTCAAGGAAAACAAGTGAAAATACTTGTTTTCAATGGTAAAATTCTGGCTTTTGAGAACAAAGGACAATTTCAGAACATTTTATCTGGCTCTGAGCTTGAAAGCTTTTCTGTATTTAAACATTCTTTTGGTGAAGTTGGTGATATTAAAGAATGTGATGTTTAAAATACTGTATAGTAGAACATTTGAAAGATCTGCATAAATTAGTAAACTAACGTTTTCCAAATAAACAATACATGACATCACAAAATTATGCATGGGCAAAACACCCATCCAACCTGCAATACATACTAATGTATTTTCATGTAACAGTGTAGATCATTCCTTGATGTGGTTTCAGATTCTGCATTGCAACTGAAAATTTGTTTGCATTTATTTATTTGTTTGTTTTACAGAAAACTTACTTTATTTAAAATTTTTTTCTGTGCTTTTATTATTTTAAAATTAAATTTATTGAGGTGACATTGGTTAATAAAATTACATAGGTTTCAGGTGTACAACCCTATAATACATCATCTCTATATTGCATTGTGTGTTTAACACCCAAAGTCAAATCTCCATCTTTACCATATTTTTACCCTTGCATATATTTGTAATATTCATTTGACCATCACATAATTGTTAGCTTTTCTTATAGCTGCATTGTTGCAGCCCTTTCCAACTGACCTGCCTCCATTTCCGCTTTCTTTTCCTTAGAGGGCAGATTTCCCAGTGCACTGCTTCAGCTGTGCCTCCACTGTGTAGTGCCCTGAGTCAGGAGCTGCTTGTCTGCCTGGTTTTACGTTCTCTGTAGTCTTGCCATCTCAGCCTATTGAGTGTTAGTTCCTGCTGCCGTTTGCTCTACTCTACTCCTCTTGGTTTCCTCCTGAGAACTAAATCTCACTGACCCTTACAGACTTGACAGCTCCAAACAAGCACATGTATAATGAAACCATAGTTGGTTAAAGAATGAGGACCAGAGGAAATATAAGTAAGAAAGCTGAAAGGGAAAGCTCTATATGCATTTACACGTGTGTGGCCAGCATGGTTATCATGGCTGCATTAAATTTGTATCTGTTCTTTTTTAGAGCCCAAACAAAAAGGATGAACAGTTTATGTACTTATCTTTTATTATCAGAAAGGTAGATGCAAAACTTCTCCTAATTATAATTTCATAAAAACAGTTCTTATGTAGGTCTTCCTTATGAAATTCACTGAATAGGGTGTACAGCATTTTCATTTCTAAGATCCTGTGTGATAGGTTTCATATAAATTTTTGTGGTCACTTACTAAATGCCACATTAGTAAAACTCAACTGTTGTCAGCTTGTAAGATAAGTTAAATATGTAGTTTTTTGGTGTTTTGACTTGATCTAGTTGTAGAACTCAAGGAATTCCGACCAGAGATGTTAAGTGACTTGTCCCTGACTTCCTAGATTTCCTGACTTCCTGCACAGTTGTCTCGGTTTACTGACTAGTTTCTGATAAGCATAACCATTGGGGGGTTATGGTTATAGATTTCTTAAAAAATTGCTTGTAAAGGTAAAAATGCTGTGATTGGGTGACCTGGTCTGAATAATAGGGGCTCAGACTGCCGGTTAGAAGCATCAACACCACACTGGGGTTCAATGGGATCAGAGTATCTCAGGGTACACACCTGCTGAAGGAATGCTAGGCTCGTACACATGAAGTCCTCCTTAATACTTGTCACAGTTCCATCACAGGGATTATGGTGGTGAAATCCAGCTTTGCTCTTCACAGGTGAGGAAACCGTGCCTGTAAGAAGGCCACCAGCTCCTGTTCTTAGTTGTGAACATCATGCATGTGTGCTCCCCTTCCTAACAGAATTCCAGTTTCTCTAAGGTGTCCCTCCCTTGTCCATGGCTGGTCTGTGCTTTATGCATGACGGGTCCTGGCCCCAACCCTTAGATAGCAACATGGGCCTAGGGTTGTGATTTCCACCTTGGCGTCACATTGGGATCACCTAGGAAACTTTGTAAAAGGTATGGTGCCTGGGGCCCACTCCCAGAAATTCAGATTTGGGGTTGGGGGCTGGGGTACGGACATGAGATTTTCAGTAGCTTCCAGGTGATTCTGAAGCACAGCCAAGGTTGAAAAACACTGGCCTCAACAAATACTACAAGTGCCACTCTTTTTGCCAGCAGTTGGTTCAGGCTTGACATAGGGATACAGATCCTCTGGTACACTTCTGGGAAAGTGATCATCTCTTGAGATACACAGGAAGAGGCTAGACATTGCCATGTCTGAATATGACACCCAGAGCGGGTGCAGCTGTCTCAGGGCTTCAAGGGGAGCTAGCAGACCAGCTGAGGTTGACAGGAGAAATCTGGGAAGAAGCTGGGTCCTCAATAGCTGAGCCATGGAATTCACCAGCCTTAGCAAGGAGAGAGCCAACCTTCAGCCTGCATGTTACATATACCACGTGAAATTACATACACAATTTAAAAAATTTTTTACTGTTTGAGCCATTTTGATTTACGTTCTCTGTTATCTGCAGCCAAAGGCAAGATGATAAATGTGAGCCAAGAATCAAACATACATCCATCACCCAAGTCCACCTTTCTGCTCACCCCTCTCCACCGAAGGCTGCGTTCACTGTCTCGGCTCCTGTTGACAGCACACAGTACGAAGCTGGTGTGAAAAAGGAGGACACACAACATTGGCAAGGAAAGGACCTACTTAGAGGGCTGAGAGGAGAGGAGAGAATGTGCATGTTGAATAGGGAGGGACAAGCTGCCCAGCTCACCTCAAAAGTGGTGTTGGTTCCTGTGAAATGTGCAGCACTCCTCTATATTATTTAAAAATGTGGGGGAAGTAAACATTTTTGGTTATTATATGTCATTAATTCTGAGGTACGTGTCTGTACTTAACATCTCCAAGGTTGGAGTGTCTTTTTCAGTTGATATAATGTCACATTTTAATGTCAGTTTATTTTTATTGGTACATGAATAATAGTGATTCTTTGTTAGGTTAGTGACATGTTTAGATTTGAATGTAATTTTAAACCGAAGTTGTACATGTATATAGTCAAAAGTTTACTGTGAAATAAAATTTGTTATGAAATTTATTTTGGATTAATAAATTATGAAAACAGGTTTTTTATGAAAGAGTGGTTTCTGTCTCTTCCCCTTCCCCTGCCCCCTTTGTGTAGGCAGAATTCTTGAGTGATTGATTTTTTTTCTTTTTTTTTTTTTAAAGAGCTAGAGGAAGAGGAGAGAGCCAAAGACTTGTTGTTCCACTTATTTATGCATTCATTGGTTGATTCTTGTATGTGCCCTGACTGGGGACCAAACCTACAACCGTGGGGTAGCAGGATGATGCCTCAACTGAGCCACCCAGCCAGGCTGTGGAGGGCAGAATTCTAAGATGGCTTCCAAGACTCTGCCTGGTGACTCGAACCCTCTGAGTGGGCATTACTGTGAGTGTGAGGGATTTCATTCCCAGGACTCATGAACAGTACAGATACAGGTGGAGCAGTTTTACCTTTGATGTAATTAAGGTCTTGGGTCAGTTTGTTTTGAGTTTAACAAAAAGGAGATGTTCCTGGGTGGGTCTCAACTGATCAGATGAACCCTTAAGAGACACGGGGCACCTCCTGAAATCAAAGACGAGAAGCAGAGGGAGGGCCTATCTGCCTGGAAGCTGTCCTGCTGTGCGAGCCCTGGGAACTTCAGTCTTGATGTTACTGAATTCTGCCAGCTCCCTGGACGGACTTGCCCGCAGAGCTCCAGCTCACTTTGTACGTTCCCACCTCAGCCTTCGAATCACCCATTTCCCGAAGGAGCCCAGAAGATTTTTAATCGAGATAATCTGGTCAGATGAAGATGCCTTGAGAATATAGCTTCTTGTGAGCTGTCATATAGATCAAAAGTGACTGGGCCCTGGATGAGTGGCTCACTGGGTTCGATTACCGGTCCAGGGCACATACCTGTGTTGCAGGTTCTGTCCCCAGCCCTGGTTGGGGCGGGGGCGGGAGGCAGCCAATGAATGTGTCTCTCTCACATGGATGTTTCTCTTTCCCCTTCCACTCTCAAAAAAAAAAAGGAAAAATGCCCTCAGGTGAGAATTTTTAAAGAGCAACCGTTTGGGGGCTTTCGAGGGGCTCCAAACCTGTTCCACTCACTGGGGACCCCAGGATGCTGGCTTTGAGTTACTGTAGTTGTGAGTTGGGCAGGGGGGTGAGATTGGGGCAAGTTGGGGCCACCAGGCATTTACTACGACTCAGCTGTTTTGTTTTTTTTTGAGTAAATTCTCTTTGAATTCATGTGTTAGAAAGTTAATTTCCAGAGTTCTGAAGAATGGCTTTAGCGGTTTTGCCAGAGTTCTCCCGTGGTTTGTGAAGTGTACTTTCAGAGATCCTCAGGCACTGGCCCAGAAGTGGGAACTTGGCTCATGCTAGGTATTGTTTGACATGAGAGTATCTTCTTTTTTAGATTTATATCCGTGCTTCGGAAACATTTGCTTGTGGCTGATAGGGAGACGGACGTGTGCCATCCTGGGGTCCTTTCAGCCCCCTGCCTGGCTGGCTGGCGGGACTCATCCTCCTGGCAGGATGCTCCTCCCTCCGGGGTTTTGGTACATTCACTCAGCCCCAAACTTTTAAATTACCTTCTTAAGAGGTTCCACAGAAGTGGCCTTATTTATCATTCACGTAAGTCTTAAACGAGTTTTGTATGCCAGCTGTATTAAAAATATTTCAAATTTATTTGCCTGGATATGTTGCTTGGCGGGCATCTCTGTTATATAATAATATAAACTGGACTTTAATCTTGGACTTCCTGAACAAATTTGTGATTCAGCCCCACGGCTGCTGACACACCAGCTCCTTTCAGCTTCCCATGTGCCTGCAGACTGGGTGCCAACCTAAACTTCCCCCTGCAGCTGAACTCAGTTAGGTAAGCCCGAGTCAACAGAAGTGCCCCTTATTTCGGCCAAACGCACATAAAACAGCCATTTCAGTCCACGATGAAGGCAAACCTGGTCCCAGTGAATTCCTGATTGTCTCGGGGACTGAATGCCTGTCCTTGTGCTGCCATGAAGGGTTCTGTGTTCTCAGGACTGGGGAGGTGATGGGGCCGAGGCCTGCCTCCTGGCCCGTGGCTCTGGCTGCCAGCAGTTCTGCAGGCCCTGTGTTCTTTGGGACACATCCTACAGCTAGATTTGTACCAGGAAAAGGAAAGGGGAAAAGTGACCTTGACTTTTAAAGTGGGATGTGCAGGACCCTCCATCTGGGGCCCAAAAGGCAAGACAGGGAAGGGGGAGCCTGTGAGGAATGGGAGATACTCAGCCAGGAAGACATTGCTGGTGCCCACTGACATCTTTATGAGAACACAGTCGCTGTAAGGAGGCCGTGGGGCTACATTCACGATCATGACAGGGCCTCCTCAGCCACCCACAGATCAGGGCCAAGTCACAGGGTTGGGAAATGGGGCTTCAGGACAGCAGGGCCCACAGCCCAGTCGCATGTGGGCCTCCAGGCCTCACCCGCATCCTCTGCTGTTGGGCAGCTGTCATGAACATCAGGCAAGGACCCTCTCCTCCTTCGCCTGGGCTCAGCAGCCCCATGCCCCTGTCTCACGTTGCCCTCCCTCATGGTCTGGAAGCAGCACAAGGACATTCTGTCTTGTTCAAGGCTGTGTCCCTGTGAGGATCGAGCACATGACAGGCCCTCACTTGCTAGTCATGAAATCATTCAAGTATTCAATATTAAAGGGGAGCTGCTCTGCTCCTCCAGACATACGGAGAATGGTGGGCCTCAGGTGAAAAAATGAAAAGGACTTTTTAACGTTGAAGCCTTGCAGTGGTAGAGGCCAAACAAGGAAACAGCACAGATGGGAATGTGTGTCATTCTGCTGAAGTAATTCAAGAATTGCCCAGACATGGGTGGATGCAAAGGAGAGGAGGTAAGAGAGAACTGAGAGCGCTAGCCAGTTGTGCAGTGGTTAGAGCATCAGCCCATGGACTGAAAGCTCTCAGGTTCGATTCCGACCAAGAGCATGGCCCTCGGTGACAGGCTCAATCCCTGGCTCCAGATCAGGGCACATGCAGGAGGCAACCAATTGATGTGTCTCTCACATTGATGTTTCTCTCTCGGTCTCTCCCCCTCCCTTTCACTCTCCAAAAAAATCCATTGAAAAAGATCCTCAGGTGAGGATTAACAAAAGGAGAGAACTGAGAGGAAGAGGAAGAGAGGACATGAGTAAGCAGCTGTGGGTCCCTATGCACAAACAGGTGCGCACACTCCTCCCTCTGACATTCATGTGTGTGAGGTGTCCTGCAAGGCTTTGCACAGTTCTCCCGAGCAAGCCCTCCTCCTTCCTCATTTCCAAACCTGGGACTCAAGTAGTCCCGTCACCAACTACCTAGTGCACACCTCACAGTTGCCCACCATACAGCAGCGGGTCCATGGACCATGGTGAAGACCGCTGGTTGCTCCAGCTGGGAGTTGGACCCCACCTGCAGTCAACAGAACCAGGTTTATCGCTTTCTGCAGCAAGAGGGAGATGGCCTTTCAGGTCCTGGGACATCTCAGGAGGAGGGCCTCAGGGACAGAATTATGAAGGTTTTGAGACTAGAGGAAGTCACTGAGGGTCTTGGCAGAGGTGGGTCAGGTTGTGTCAACTAGAGAGCTACTGGCAGGGTGTGTGGTCTTGTGTTTCTGAGTGAGCGGGGGGTCAGATGTTCTTGTTTAGCCACTGGGGACACCAGTGCTCTGAAGGGTACAGTTGACAGGTTGTGAGCCCTTGGCGGCCTCTGAAAGCTTACAGAGAGGGTGTCTAGATCCTGCAGAGCCTGAGTGGGGAGTGGCTCCCATTCTGTCCCCAGTCCTCCGGGCTAATCCTTCCTTATCCCCACAGTCAGTGAATCTTTATGAAACATGCTGCTTGACCCTTCGTTTCAGCAGTGACTGCCGAAACAAGGAGGATGATCTCATCACTTGTTATAAAAGTAGCCAACTTCTGTTTCAAAAAAGAAAAATGGCCACCATGTTTGAAAATCAGCCTCCGGAGTGTCCCCAGTGACCCTGCACTCCCTGGGAGGTGGCCCTGACAAAGGCAGCAGCGGGCACACTGGTACAGTAGTGCAGGGTGCTGACGACGGGCTGCAGGGCTGCGGCGGCAGGGTCTGTGTGCTCAGCAGCTGGTGGCTGTCCATGTTCCCGGATGGAGGAGATGGACCCTTGACAGGTGTTCTGGAAGGGAGACGGGTACAGGGCATCTTCGTTTTCCTGGGGCTGCTGTAACAGTACCACAAATTAGGAGCCTAAAAACCAACAATGTCTTCCACAGTCTGGAGGCCAGAAGTCAGCTCACAGTGTGGGAGTGTCTTCCTGTCCCTTCCAGCTTCTGGTGATCCCTGGCAATCCTTGGCATTTCTCAGCTGTGCCACATAATGCAGTCGCTGCCTTATCTTCAGCTTTCTTCTAAGGATGCCTGTCGTTGGGTTAGTCCCATCCTAACCTAGTAGGACCTCATTTGCATCTAATTGCATCTGCAAAAACCTATTTCCAAGCACCAGGTGTTAGGACTTGAACATATCTTTTTGGAAGACACAGTTCAGCCAACTCACAAGGCCTATTCTCCCAAGACAGGAGGTTGGGACAGTGCTGGGTTTGCCTTTAGGACCTAACACCCCCCTGTGTGAGGGAAGGCGGGCTCAACCCTTCTCACCTGGCTGGTTTCCCTGTGTGTTTGAAA
Organism: Murina feae; assembly: GCA_004026665.1. NCBI lineage: Eukaryota > Metazoa > Chordata > Mammalia > Chiroptera > Vespertilionidae > Murina > Murina feae. The sequence goes on along the minus strand of PVJC01018075.1, from coordinate 21,802 downwards.
GCTGGCACAGGGAGCTGAGTTCCTCCTGCTCCCCAGGCCACAGCATGACTTCACCACCAATGATGAGGGGGTCTCTCTCATTGTTTTCTCTTTCTGCCCTGAACCACTCGGGATAGTAATGCTGGAGTAACAAATAACCCTAAAGTCTCCATGGCTTAGAACCACAAAAGACCGTTTCAGCTCATTCTGGCCACATTGTGGTCAGCAGCTCCCGGTGTCCCTCAGGCACCAGAGCTGACGACGGGGGTGGGGGGGGGGTGGCCTCACCTGAGGGGGCCACTTCCATGCTGGAGGGGCAGGGCCTGGGAGCTCCCACTTCAGAGCTCACAGCACAGCAGGTCCTGAGATTGGTGAGATGCTGTGGGGACTTAACTCCCATTTATGCCCATCAGCCTGCGGTGAAACTGGTTTCCTTATACATCATTTCACTTAAAGTTGCAGCATGCACGACAATGTTAGTGAGGACTCACTGTGCTGGCCTGTGAGACCTGCACCCCTTCTTAGCCAGGACTCAGCCCACCGGGCCAGCCACTGGGCAGCGTGCCGGCCTACCCCGGGCACACAGTGGGGACAAGGAAAGATGTAGCAAAATTCACCAACATCTACCACGAATACCAGGTTTTGTTTGTGGCTTGTCCGTCGTGTTGCCCACAGTTCCCATGAAGCATTTGCTTATTGAGGAGGCCCTTGTCCCGTTTTCTTCCCACGAGTCTTTCTAACATTCCCCTCTCCAACTGCCGCAGGGCCCTGCTCTTAAAACGGAATTAAAGCCGAATTGCTGGCAGCGACGGGTGGCCCCTCCTAAGGCATTCATGTTGGTTCTCATGAAATTAGGGTCTTCAGTCACCAGCCCACGGAGGAGTCCTGAGCATGCGCCAGGGCAGGCTGGTGCCGGGGTGGCATCAGCCACCATGCGATCGAGCTGCCTTTAATTGTGGGGCTGGGTTCCCGCCAGGGAGACCAGGATGCTTGGGCTACAATAGCAAGACTCCATCTAGTCCAGCGGTTCTCAAGCTGTGGGTCTCGACCCCTTTGGCGGTCGAACGACCCTTTCACAGGGGTCGCCTAAGACCATCCTGCACATCAGATATTTACATTATGATTCATAACAGTAGCAACATTACAGTTATGAAGTAGCAACGAAAATAATTTTATGGTTGAGTCACCACATGAGGAACTGTATTTAAAGGGCCAGAAGGTTGAGAACTGCTGACTAGACCCACTCACACCACAGCTATGCCATCCCCAGTAACAGGAAGTCCTAAAGCGGGAGGTTCTGGCGGATTCCCACCAGGGCCCCAGTCCCGTTTTTTTGGCTCTGCCTTCTGCCAGGAGGCATTTGCTTCACAGGCACCAGCTTCTCTCATTGCCAGAAAGCTGGCTTCCAGCATATTTCTTCTCGTTCCCTCTGCCTGCACAGTCCCTGGGCATGCAGCCCCCGGGGAGCGCAATGCACAGCTGCCTCGGGCTGGTCTCTGACACTCACTGGCCCAGGATGATGCACTGTGGTTGCCTTGGAGCCTGGGGGGTAGGGGTTGGGGGGGCCCCTTCTCCTAAGACACAGGCTGGAATGAGTGTGTGAGCTTGCTGGGGCCGCCATAACCACATACATAGATGGGGTGGCATAAGCAACAAACCTTTCTTTTCCTCACAGTTCCAGAGCTGTGCTCACCAGAAGCCTGAGGTCCAGGCGGCGGTCAGCCAGGTGGGTTTCTTCTGCGGCCTCTCTCCTTGGCTTGTAGGGAGCTGGCCTCCCCTGCCCTCCTCCACCGGGCCCTTCCGCTGTGTGTGTCTGTGTCCAAATCTCTCTCTATAAGGACACACTCCCATTGGAGATGGGCCCACCCTGATGAGCTAACTCTAACCTTAGGTCTCTAAGGGCCCCATCTCCAAGGGCAGCCACATTCTGAGGTCCTGGGGTTAGGGCTTAACATAGGAACTTGGGGTGAGATACTGTTCAGCCCATAACAAGGAGGAATGATTCTTTTTAGAAGGCAGGGAGGGGACCTGGATCCTGGATGGGGAACCAACAGCATCCGTGACTTGGGGAGAGGCAGAGAGCACCAGGTAAAGAAACACATTCAGTCCAGAGAGTGAGACGTGTTTTTAAAGAAAATGAAACTGGGTAAGGTGAGCTGGGCACTGCAGGTGGGCAGCGGCATTGGCAAGGGTGGCCCGGGAAGAGGCCCTGTGAGCCACCCCAAGGGAAGAGCTGAGCAGGTGGAATGAGTTTGGCGGAGCCCAGGGGCAGGAAGGAGTCTGGTGTGCGTGGCAGCGTCCTCAGTGTGGGCCAGGTGGCCTGGGGCTGGGTGACTCAGGGCTCTGGGGGTCGGGCTGCACTCTAAGAGCGCCCAGCCCCCCCTGGCACCCCTGCTGCTGGGCTAGGTGAGGAACACTCTCTTTTTACGATGGAGCCCGGTGGATGGGCAAGGACGACACATGGGTTTATGATGCAGAGATCTTTACAGAAACATGACTCAGTGACTGTGAAAGGCAGGCAAACTGGCTTTCATACTAGGGCCACCGCTCAGCCGCTATACTCCCGTCTAGGTAAGCTGGGTATGCATGCTGTAGAGCTTGTTTCCCCCTCAAAAGTCTATCTAAAAACCTTCCTGGAGATAAAGAACTGATTACAGCAATCTAATGCTTCATTTAAAGGTGGTCAGATTCAGAAAACTCTGTCAGCGCAAACCCATTTTCCACCAGGTCGTTCTCTCTGGCCTGCAAGTCAGCAGACATCTCCATGGCTTTTCCAATGCTGGGTTTTGTTGGAAATCCTCCTTGCGAGAGTGAGGATGCCCAGACGTGGCCTTTGCCACGAGACTTCCTCCAATCAGAAGCCTTTAAGAGCCAACTTCTCCAGGCATTGGTGCCAACCCTGCCAGTGGTCTCTTTCCCCCGCCCTCTGACCCTGGTGAGCTTACAGTCCATTGGGTTTCGACTGTTTTCACTGTTTTGACTGTTGGAGGTACAGGTGGGAGTGGGAGATCTCATCTCCCAACTTGAGTACAAACTCTGTCCGTGCAGGGACTGTCTGCCTGAACAGAACACCCACAGAGCTGAGCATGGAGGAAAGGATGTGGAGTTTCTGGGAAACCATGGGGAGCAAGGTTTCAGGGGACACTGGGCCCCACAGAAGGCAGGAGAAGCAGTGTAAAAATGGCCCAAAGGCCCTAGGAAACATCTCAGTTCAACTCAACCCAACTCAGCAAGGACTCGTGGGCCCATGTCCACTTCCCTCGACTCAGTGGGGTTTATGACTTTGACCAACAGAGTGTGGCACAGATGACCCTATGTGACTTCCCAGGTGGTCATAAGGCTATGCAGCTTCTACCTTATTTTCTGGACACTCACTAGGAACCCTGAGCTGTACGTCAGAAGTCCCACCCCCTGCGGCCACCAGGCTCTGAGAAGCTAACCCACATAGAGGGGGTCTGCTTACCAATCCTGTCTGCACGTTTCCCATCCAGGCAACAGGTCACCTGGCCCCTGGCCAGGAGTGTTTGCCGTTGAGGGTTCCCAGCAGATGTTGTGGAGCAAATGTGAACCATCTCCCTGCGCTCCATCGAGTTCCTGATGCATAGAGTCCATGAGTATAAAATAATAGTCTTGGCCCTGACCAGTTTGGCTCAGTGGATAGAGCATTGGCCTGGGGACTGAAAGGTCCCAGGTTCAATTCTGGTCAGGGGCATATACCTGGGTTTTGGGCACATCCCCAGTAGGGGTGTGCAGGAGGCAGCTGATCGATGTTTCTCTCCCATCAATGTTTCTAACTCTCTGTCCTTCTCCCTTCCTCTCTATAAAAAGTCAATAAAATATATTTAAAAAAATAATTGTCTTAAGCTGCTAAGTTTGGGGATATTTCATCACAGCAGCGATAGCCAAACGGAAAAGAAGGCTCTGTCCCTGCAGGTCCCCCAAGGCCTCCTTCCCCTCTTTTTCCAAGTCAGCAACGTTGTGTCTCCAGGAAGCTGCCTTTGCTTTGTGCACTGTGGCCGCCCCAGGCTTCCCATATCACCACTGCATTCCTACACTCCACATCCTGAGCCACAGCCAAATACCAGGAGCCAGGATGTGTCACTGCACACGATGACAGTATTTGCAACATCTGGGCCACATGGATGGTCGAGTTGCACACACTCCCCACGTGCTAACCGCCCTCATGTACTGCTTTCATTTTCATAGCACTCGCCCCTCCCTGAAATCACATACCTTTCTCGTTCACATGCTCATTATCTTCTCATATGCTGAAATGTAAGCTCCATGAGGTCAGGGTCCCCGTCAGTCCACCCATTATATCCTAAACAACTATATCCACTCATAATATCCACCATTATATCCTAAACAGCTATATCCAACCATTATATCCTCAACAACTATATTCACTCATAATATTCACCCATTATATCCTAAACAACTATTCCACCCATTATATCCTAACAAGTATATCCATCCACTCATTATATCCTAAACCTGGAACACAGGAGACACTCAGGAATTTTCATGCCATTTATAAAAACCTACAGATTTTCGAATGGACAGCTAAAAGCCACAAAAGCCTACCTTCCACCTCTGCAGTGTGAACTGGGTAAGGGCTGAGGCAGTGGCTGGTGGAACGGGACCATTGAGTGTGATGTCACATCTCTCCCAGGCACATGCTCAGATTCCCCACAAACCCATCAAGTCTACTGTGACTCAGCCATGATGTTTTGTTTTAAACGTATTTTCCTTTCTGTTTGCTGGTGTTGGAGGTGCTACACTTTGAGGTGTCCTGGCTGGTGTGGCTCCGTTGGCTGAGTGTCATCCCACGTACCAAAAGGTTGCAGTTCAATTCCTGGTCAGGGTACATGCCTGGGTTGCAGGCTCACTCCCCAATAGGAGGTGTGCAGGAGGCAGCCGATTGATATTTCTCTCTCTCTTGCCCTCTTTCTTTAAAATCAATATAAACATGAACAAGCAAATAAGGTGATTTTTTAAAGTTATCCAAAACCTAGCTAACTTTTCACTGAGGAGCCAGGGATCCCGTGGCTTGTCTCATCGCTTCCTGGTGGAGTCCAGTGCGAGCAGGTGGGCTGGCTGGCTGTGGGGCAGCCTCCACTCAGGCCTCTGTCCTTCTGGGCATGCAGGGAGCTTTGTGCAGAAGTGAGTACCAGGGACGCCCCTGGGCCTTATTTGATTCAGGAACATGACTCTCATGCATTGTTGTTGGGGAGAGAAAGTAGAACAGAATCCTTATGGAGGGAAAACTTGCCCCTGAGATACCAAAGAAAAAATACAGAAAGACAAATGCATATTGCTGCAATGTTTTTAATATGAAAGGACTGGAAACAACCCCAATGTCAATCGAGGGTGGCTGGTTGGATAAACACTGTCCTTATAACAGAGCACTTTATAGGAGAACGTTCTGTCTGGTGCTATCGAGTGTTAATATACTCCACATGTACGGTTAAGGGGAAAAGCAGGACCAAGGAAAGTGTAAAATAGCATGCTATCCTTCACCATCTGCTTACAGTGTTTTAAGTGGAAGGGTAAAATGGGAAAATATATTGATTATGGCAGAAAAGGGTAAAAGGATGGAAGGAATATAAAATACAGACTTCTCTGAATACAGCGCATGTTGTGGATTGGACTTTGGAACCATGTAAATAGTTTATCTAATTATATTAAAAAATTAAAATTAAAAAGCAGTCTCTAAAAATTTAAGCAAAACCAAGCGAATGACCATAACCCTAATTCAAATTTGGGATATAACCAGAGAGAGGAACTGTTCTGAGTTATTTTAAAACAGTAACTTGACTGTACATCCCTAACAGCATATAGACCCTAGGACTATAAGAATTGTAAAAGAAGACTTTAACTCTTTTCAGTAATTATTTTTTGTGATACTTCTGGCATTGTCATTCTGAGGATTTAAGACAATGTGTAATTATTTTGGTAATTTTGAGGTTTTTTTAACTGAGAGAAAAAAGAGCAGGTATAAGGTCAATGAAGTTACATTAACAATGCTACAGTCTTGACTTGAATTGGGAATACCAATATAAACTCATGTAGTGTTTTTCTCTTAAAAAAAAACCACACCTAAGAGTATGTATTTCCTCGTTCTGTCCACAAAACCAAGAAACAATGACCAAACCACTGCCACTGAGCACCCCTAGCACCAGAGTTTGATTTTTAATTATCATTCCCCACTGAAAGGAACCAGAGTCCCAGGGGAGATGGATGACTTCAGGGCTGTGGCACAGAATCTACTAGATGAGCTTGAAGCACCTTGTCAAGATCACTACACAACTACAAAGAGCACCAGGGTCGTGTCACAAGGATCAGCCAACATGAAGCAGTTCCCAAGCAGCACCATCTGAGCAACAGGAAGACTGGAACTGCAGTGCATTGAAGCCATGAGGTTATCACCTACTCAACATACAAAACACTTCTAACTCTCTCCACCGAGGACACTCACAAAGAAGAAACAACCAAGGATTTGCCTGCCTTTCCTGTACAGACCAAACCTCAGGATAACTAAATAATGAATGAAAAGAGGTTTCTCTTTACAAAGTGTGCCAGCTAGCAATAAAAAGAAACAACAGCACCAGAATATTACTTGCAAAGCCTAATGGAGTCATGGATCTGTCAATAAACATCAATGGCTGCTAACATCAGGAATGAAGAGTCCACAAGAGATTCTATAGCTCCCACTGGAAGTAATCTTGCAAAACTAAACCTAACGGGATGCTGATTCTCTCTCTATAAACAACTACATATATAAAAGCCTAAACGACCATCATGACTGGTCAACCATAGACGCTCAACACAGGAGCTGCCCCCTGGTGGTCAGTGTGCTCCCACACCGCCAGCCAACTTCTCGTGGCCCCTACCATTCCCTCCCACCTCCAGCCGAGGCCCTGATTGGGACTGGGCGACACGGCCTGATTGGTCCCGATCACTGGCCAGGCCAAGGGACCCCACCTATCCATGAATTCATGCACCAGGCCTCTAGTTGATATATAAAAAACAGAGAGGACAGAGGACGTAACAGAGATGCATCCAAGAAAACCCAGACTGTGAGAAATTCTACAGGACATATGACCCAGTCCACTGTCTTTTAATAAGCTTCCCGGTTCTCCAAACATATGCTAAGATGTACAGATGAAAGAAGACTAAGGAGGCATATCAACAAATTATAAATCATGGACCCAATTCAAATAAACAGAAAATTATGGGCCATTCAGAAATATTTGATGGTATTAAGGAATTATGGCTAGTTTTTAGGTCTGATTAGAATTGAAGTTGTGCTTTGTTGAAAGAACGTAGGGTTTAGAAATACATGCTGGAACACTTACAGATGAAATGCTACGAGTGATGTCCATTACCTGCTTCAGAATCGTCATTGGGGGATAAGAGTAGAGATAGAAGAGACTGGCTGTGTGTTAATCACTGAGGCTTGTAATTCGGACATGGGCTCATTACACGAGTCTCTCTGCTTCTGTATGTATTTGCAACTGTGCATGATACAAAGTTTAAAAACCCCACTGCCAAATACTAGGGGTACACATTAATGCTGGAACTGTTAGCTACTCTGGCCTGGCACAGATTGTGAAGGGACAAAGGAAAGTTGGCTTCCACAGGGAACGTGAGGTGAGCGAGAAGAGAGAACATCAGGTATTACCCCCGGAGAAGGCCCAGGCATTTTGGCACTCTATGTGGTTCTGCGAGGGCAGATCTCGGGATGCAAACCACTGCTTTAGACTGGCCTGTGTGGCATCCAAGTCATCAGGTCATCGTCACACAGTGCAGGTTGCGCCCGTCCTGGGGAGGCTCCACACACCTCACCTGCACCCACCCCTGCCCAGCAAGGAACAGGAACACACCGCGGGGACACCTCAGCTTCAGGAATGCGGCCAGGCCCTTGGATTCTCCCGCCTGGCGTTCTGTCCAGGGGCCTGGGTGACATGCAGGCTTCTGACCTGTCACAGCACCACTTGGAAAGTACAAGGCTTGGGTAACAGTTTCAATAGTCTTCTAACAACCTGGAAAGCAGATCTGCAGGCCCTGGCTCGGCTGTGGCAGAGCACAGCTAAATCCATGGGAGGAGAAAAACATCACTCACTCTTCGTCTGACAAATGAAGACAAGGACAGTGTCCCAGAAACATCCTGATGTGGGCTTGGCCACTCACCTGGCAACCCAGGTCCTCTGGCTCCATCTCAGACCAAGGCAAATACAAAGCATTTCTGAATAATGCACCTGTGATGAAATCTCGCCTAGATTACATTTTGTAATCGGGCATTTTCCCGCCAAATCGTGTCATAACGGGAAGAAAGAAATCCTATCTGAGTTGTCTTGCACATTTTCGTTGTTGAAGTGCCAGGCCCTCCATATTTGACGGAATCTGTCTCTACTCATCGTTTTTGGAAAAAACTCGTCTCCCGCGCTTTGGTATAAAAAGTGATATGACGAGTTTACTCGTTTCCCGCAAAAAAATGTGTTTGGATATTGAAACCTCCTCAGAGCTCAGCCAACTTCTGAGTTTTAACCTGAATGGTGTCTCCTACCCCATCCTGCCCCACACCCCACCCTGGCCGGGCACTGGGGCGCATCTCCCCCTGGCTCTCCCATCAGAAGCAGAAAGCCTGGCATCAATGGAATTCAAGCTCCTTCTTCAACTCCCCACAGCCAGGTGTTGCCTGACCCATCTCCCATTTGGCCAGGTCAGATTTTCCCTGGGGGAGCAATCCTACATTCACCTGTGTGTTCTTTCTAAGTCATTCATCTTAGTGGGTGCACCTGGACAGGAAGAGAGTGAGGGGTCCCTCCTACAAGGAATGGGGCCAGCTCATGTTCAGGGCAGGCCAGGTGGGCAGGGAGAAGCAAAAGGCTTTACTTAGTTAGAAAACTAGGTTATGTTTTGAGATACAATTTCTCAAAAGGAATTAATTCAGGCAGAATCTACTCTTTAATGGTGGCCTCTTGGTCTAGAAGAATCAGTATGGGGGTCCCCGGCCCTACATCCCTCTCTGGTGAGAAGGCTGGCAGGCATGTCACAGAAGGGACACGGACAATAGCGGAACACTGGGCTGTGGCCGAGGACCCACCCCGGGCCACGCACTCAGGGCAGAGTTTGACCCTCAGCGTGACTGTCATGATTCAGGACTCACAACCACTTCAGACATCCATGAACCTCCCCTCCCCAGCTAGTTCAGACTCACAGTGCCATTTTCACAGCATTTTCAAAAGCTGCCCATTCCCCTGGAAAAGAGATTTCAGAAAATTAGTGCATAATCAAAGGTAACAACCTTAAAGCAGAAAACAGAAGCGATGGCAGCAGTTTGGGTTTTATGGCTGCCCTTCTGTGTGACTCTGTGGGCCAGCGTGCAGCGCTGCCCAGGACACCTGGTGCATAGGCAGGTGAGCAAGGGGGCAGGGAGGGTCGGTGTCTCGCAGTCAGTGCCCACAGCCAAGGCTTTGAAGAGACATGAGCCCAGATCTCCACAGCCCTTAGAAGTCGTACGGGGACACAAAGATGGTGACCTTGGACACATGGTTGGCCTGGAAGGAGCGGTCTAGGTATTCTGACATGTCAACGTCCACCTCCAGGGTCTGCGGCCCCTCCAGGGGCTGGACGAGGATCAGCTCCCCCGTCTGGCGGTCTGCGCGCTGCATCACAAAGTGGCCGCGGCTGTTCCCACCGACGATGCCAAACCGCAGGCTGTTGGGCCCGGGTCGGCCGGGCACCGAGGCCATGGCCATGCGGAAGAGCGTGATGGGCGTCGTCAGGTTGGAGGGCAGAGACAGGTAGTGGAAGGAGATAGTCTTGGGCAGGTGGTGGCAGGGCCTGCTGTCCATGGGGCAGGGGTTTCGCTCACACTGACTGGATCAGAGAGGTAAGAGGTAGGCAGTCAGCCTCAGGGGGACGCAGAGGGGCTGCCCTGGCCTGTCCTGTCCCCTGCCTGCACGCTTGCCGAGGCCATTGGAGCGACCTCTCCCAGCCACTGGTCCCCTCACCACAGGTGCCTGGAGCTACAGGCAAGTGAGTGTGGCTGGCGTCAAGGTGGCCAAGGAAGAGGCACTCCCCTAACCCACATGTGTATGCATGTGCGTGTACCTGTGTGTGCATGTGTGTATGTGTGTGCATGTGTGTGGGTGTGTACCTGCGTATGCATGTGTGTACATGTGTGGCGTGCGTGTACCTGCATGTGCATGTGCATGTGTGTACCTATGTGTGCAGTCCGTGTTCCTGTGTGTATGTGTGTGCATGTGTGTGTGGTGTGCGTGCATGCTGTTATTATAGCTGTTCCAGAAAAATAAAGCCAGGGAAGATTCAATAGCCATGGTGATGCTGTATTCAGAACAGGCGCCCTCTGCACATGCTGAGACCTCCGTGTAAAGTGGGGACCCAGGCAGGCAGCCAGCGACCTCCTGGGACACAGCGCTCCCCACTGCTGGACGTCCCACATCTCAAGGGCGATTCATTCCTAAAGCAGGAAACCTGTCTGCCTTAACCATTTGGGGCCAGGCCCGGAGGAAGGGCTGACATTTCCCACATGAACAGATGCTGGTAAGCTCATGTGGTGAGTCTCATCATCCTGGGAATCGATGCAGGTCAAATACTACAATCGGCTGTTCATCAGGGATGTCCCCAGGGCTAAGATGTGTAGGTCCCTTTGCCCTCACTCTCACTCGGCTGCCACGCTCAGGGCCTGCCTTTCCTGCTGCTCCCACTCGCCTGTTGCCCCCAAAGCACTTCAAGTATCTAAGCTGGAGAAGTGGGTTCGTTCTAAAGACAATGCTGGAGCCCTTGGGATCTTTTTAGAAGAAAATGCACGAACTCTGTCATGGTTGTAGTTATTCTCCTTAAAGGCCTGTCTCCCATCTTTCAAAAAGAAAAAGCTCTATTAACGTGCTGGGCTCCTGGGAGCCCTTCTCACACTGAGGAAAAGCTGGGACACAGGCTGGCAAAGTATGCGGGATGTGCTGTGTGGGCACGAGAAGTGTGCTGTGTCCATCACTCCCAAATCAGAGTGACGGACACCTGTCTCCTGGCCACATTCCCTGGCGGCCTTCCCTCCCTGAAGTGCAGCCCTGGGAGTCTAAGTGCCCTCACCCTCCGAGTCCATGGGCAGCCCTGGGAAATGACTCCTGTCGGGCACACTGGGTCCTGACTGCAAAGAGCAATGATGCATGCTCTGCAGCCACTCATGGGACACAGGAGCTCAGAGAACCCAGACTCCCAGCTCCCCCTCTCATCCTTCCTCAGATGAACCGCACCTTCAGCCCAGCCCAGCACCTGGGATACTCACAAGGGAGAAGTCTTCACGTAGCTCACGTTGCCGCTGCCGTCCGGGCACTCAGGGCTGACACACTGGAAGCCTCCACCGGTGTTGATGCACGTGGTCCCCCGGGGACACAGGTGCTGTGAGCTCACGCACTCATCAACATCTGCAATGCGGGCACCCAGTCAGGGTGAAGATCACCCACGTCCCCGCCATCATTGACAGGACCCCTGGAGGGTGTGGCGTCCCACACGCTCCAAGCTTTCCAAACGTTCGTGCTATTTCTTAGAGTGGAGAACTCTCCTCCCGGGTCCTGTCCTCCCTCCTGGGTGTGACAGCTTAGTGGGGGCAGGGTGGACGGCACAAAGGAGTGCTCCTGCCACCGTGCTTCTCTCAGACCTGCCTCCTCAGCCAAGGTGCCCTGCCGTCTCCCCTCCGTGGCTGTTATCACACCCTTTATGATCAGATCATTGAAAGCTTCCTACTCAGCCTCATCCTAGGCCCAAAGCAGATGGACTCACTCTCCTCTGTGTGAGCTCTCTGCCCCCTTCACAGGTGAGTTTCCCCGCTGAAGTGTATGTTTCTTCCCAGCCCCACATAAACACTGTAGGACAGACAAATGGATGAACAAATGAATGAGAGATGGATGGACAGATGAGAAAGATGAATGGATGGATGGATAGAAGAGATGGACAGGTGGAGGAGACAGATGGAGATGGGTGAGAGAGATGGATGATGGTGGATGGACAAATGATGGCTATCTGGATACCTTCTTCTATACCAATCCCCGGTTACCATTCCTCTGAGTCCTGCAGTGGAACCTCAATAGGATGTCACTGGGGAGCCACCTCCTCTTGGCTCCCCTAGCCTATGGAGCCTTCTGCCCTTGCTTCTCCTCCTTCTCCCTCAACAGCTCAGAGCCATAGTCCAGGACCAGCTGGGGTCTCTCCTGTGTCCTGTCTCCATGGGTGACAACTGAGGAACACGGATTTGTCCCTCCTCTAATGCGAGGCAGGCCTGGGTGAGCAGACCCCGTTTTCTGCAACCCAGAGACCTGCTATAGCATCGGGGTTCCAGAGCTGAGATGTGGGATGATCGCCCTATGGCATAGGTGTTTCCCTTTCAGACGGAGATGCAGGCCTGCACCAGCCATGGAGAAGGTGCATTACGTCCGGAGCCTCATGCCTCCTTCAGATTGCAGGGCAGGGGGACCAACTGGCTGCTCTTCCCACCCTGGCTAAAGGCATCGCTGAAGGGGAGGACATGGCCTGACCTTGCGAGCAGTTACTTGCAGAAGATCAGAAGAGACTATTTGCCAGGATGGCTAAGCAACTTGCTTTCCTATTTATGGCAATGCCAATGCAGCCTGATGAGAGGTCCTTTTGTTGGTGGTCTTTTTGTTGTTTATTGATTTTAGAGGGAGGGAGAGGGGGAGAGATAGAAACATGAATGAGAGAAAATCACTGATCAGCTGTCTCCTGCACGCCCCCTACTGGGGATTGAACTGCAACCTGGGCATGTGCCCTGATTGAGAATCAAACTGTTCCTGGGTCGATGCTCAACCACTGAGCCATACCTGCCAGGCTGTTGGTGTTTGTTTTTTTTTGTTTTGTTTTGTTTTTAAAATATATTTTTATTGATTTCAGAGAGGAAGGGAGAGGGAGAGATAGAAACATCAATGATGAGAGAGAATCATTCTCCTGCACGCCCCCCACTGAGGATCGAGCCTGCAACCTGTGCATGTGCTCTTGATCGGAATCCCACCCAGGACCTTTCAGTCCACAGGCCAATGCTCTATCCACTGAGCAACACAGGCCAAGCTGTTGGTGGATTTTTAAAGATTATAGCTGAGACGTTGATCCCCGGAACATCCACTGCATCCCCTTTCCGAGCCCTGGCAGATCACAGGAGTGGCAGTGACCAGGTGCAGAGAGCCCCTCTCGGCCCCGCAGCACCTGCCTCTGGTGCAGGCTCACTCACCCTCACAGCTCTTCCTGTCGGGCAGGGTCCGGTACCCGCTGGGGCAGGCACAGCGGTAGGAGCCCGGTGTGTTCACACAGGTGTGCATGCAGAGCCGGGGGCGCCCCTCCTGCCCGTAGAGCTCACACTCATTCACATCTGGGGACAGAAGTGCCTGGGATAACTCGGGGGCCGTGAAGTCAGCCCTGTCGCTAGCAGAGCATGGGAAAGGGGGCCGCACTCCCATTCTGCTGAGCCAAGGGCCAGAGGGCACAGGGAGGAGGCAGGGAGCTGACCAGACAGCTGAAGACCCTGGAGAGGGAGACCCCACACTGGCTGGCCAAGCAGGTCCCCAGGACAGCCCAGAGAGCGGGTCCCTGCTGCACCCCAGACTCCCAGCCTACTTTGTGGCCCCCTCTATGCGTCTTGTTTCTGCTGCAGTAAAAGGAGGCTGTTGGCACCAACTGACCGATTCTCAGGTCTGAACCCCTGGCCTGAGCTGTTTTCTGAAGCAGCTCTGGTGGGCAAGATGGTCCCTAGAAGTGGCCTTGTCCATAGAGCTAAGCCCAGAGGGGCAGGGAGGAGCCTCAGGCATGTGCCAGCTGTGTAGCCCCCACCCCTGTGATTCCAGGACGCGGGGACAAGAGGCTCAAGGCCAGGCTCTGACTGGGGGTGAGCCTGGGACCCCTGGCTACTTGCTCATGACAGCCCTCCCCTCCTGCCATGTCTAGGTGTTAGCTTCGTCTCTCTCAGTAGCCACCAGGTCAGCAGGAGCAGAAAACCACAGGGGCTGGGACCCATGAAGCCGCGCTCCTCCTTTGCGCTCTGGGTACCGGCTGGATGCGCCATAGGTGGGAGGGCGGCGGTGATGCCCCTTCCCTCCTGTGTCCCCCCCCTGCTGTGCCAGTCCCCGTCCCCCAGCACGTCCCCGCGCCCCGCCTACCTACCCTGGCACACGCTGTCGCCGCCCGCGGTGCCGCTCAGCTGGAAGCCGGCCTCGCAGCTGCACTGCCGGGTCCTCTCCACTTGCGCGCAGCGGGGCGCGCGGCTGAAGGCGGGGTCGTCCGCCTGGCGCTCTGGGGCGGCTGCGGGGAGAAGACGAGTCAGGGCTGCCCCCCTGTCCCCGGACCTCCTTTGGGAAAGGCCCGGGAGCCCGGGGGGCTCACTCTGCAGGCGGAGGAAGAGGGAAGGAGGTTCGCCAAAACCCCCGCGGACGGCCTGCCCAGGGTGCGCAGCACACCACCCAGGCCAGGCCGAGCGCGAAGGGAGAGGAAACCGCCTCTTTGTTCCGAAAGGTGCAGCGCACACCCAGTGCCCACAGCCGGCACCGCAGCGCGCATCCACGTCTGGAGGGTTCTTTCGTGCTGTATTCTTTTTCTTTTCTACTGTGTCTATGCTTTGTTTGTTTTTGAACCAAGAACAGAAATAAACTTTCTAATCAGAAAACAGGTGTTGGGTTTTGGAAGTTGTCGAAGGGTCTGAGCTCTCATGTGGTTGGGGGAATCTGTGGAGGGATGGGATGCAGACTGTGGGGTTCCTTCCACTTAACGGTTCTGGTTCCGAGAGGCGTGCGATTCGGACAGAAGTAGCAGGGCTGCCAGGGGAAGTGCTGGGCGCAGAGTCTCAGCTCTGCAAGGTGACAAAGCTCAGGGGATGGGCGGCTGCAGGACAACGTGAACGCACTTAGTGCCACTGAACCTGCCACCGAACCCTACACTTAAAAACTTTTTTTAAAAGTTTATGATCTATTTCTTTTTTAAAAATATATTTTATTGATTTTTTTACAAAGAAGAGGGGAGAGGAATAGAGAGAAACATCGATGAGAGAGAAACATCGATCAGCTGCCTCCTGCACACCCTCACTGGGGATGTGCCTGCAACTCAGGCACATGCCCTTGACCAGAATCGAACCTGGGACCCTTCAGTCCACAGGCTGACGCTCTATCCACTGAGCCACACCGGCTAGGACCACTTAAAAACTTATGTTTTTGCATTTCACCACGATAGAAAAAGAAGGTAACTGGGTTTAAGACATTGGTTCTCAACCTTCTGGCCCTTTAAATATAGTTCCTTATGTTGAGACCCAACCATAAAATTATTTTCGTTGCTACTTCATAACTGCAATGTTGCTACTATTATGAATCGTAATGTAAATATCTGATATGCAGGATGGTCTTAGGCGACCCCTGTGAAAGGGTCCTTTGACCCCCAAAGGGGTCGAGACCCACAGGTTGAGAACCGCTGGTTTAAGAAAAAGTACTGAGCGAGAGACTTTCCCCATGGGGCTGGAAAGACTCAGGTAAGTTCCCCAGGCGTCTGCTAGAGGGTCCATGGGTGCTGCGAGGCGGGAGCTGGCTTTGGTGCACCCGCCACTCCCTCCTTCCCTTCCTGAGGGGGGGTCCCCATCATAGGATACTTTATACATGAAGTGCCCCTGGGCCTGAGAAACAGCTGCCTAAAGGTCCTGATGGCAGAAGCCGTCAGCCTCCAGGACCAGCACATTTTGGTTGCGAGGGGGCCCATTTCCTTTTCCGTCCTGTTTGTAAGGAGAGGCAGTGGGGCTGCCCAGAAGGGCCCGCATCACACCTCCCACCTCCATCTGGCAGAGCAGACCCCTGGCAACCAGTTGGAGGGGCCCAGGGCTCCTGGCAGGGCAGCCTCATCCTGAGAAAAATCCCAGCAGGCTGAATGGAATCAGGACACGTAAAGCAGCAAATCTCTGGGGCAACACTTACAGGTGACCTTGGGCTGGGTCCAGTGCAAGGACACTGAATCTTGACTAAGCTCCTACTCTCCAGATACTGTGCTAAGTGCCCGATCCTCCCCCCACACTGAGATGCCACACAGAACTCACACAGGACGTGCCAGGCTCTGGGGGCAAAGGAACAGGATATATTTAGGATCTGACCTCTTTATGTCATTTTGGTTGCACCGCTGTGTGGGAACCCCTCCCACCCCTATCAATTCTGTATTGCATTTTCCTGCAATATGCACAGCAAATGTCTTCCAGGCTTTCTGGCTGGAGATAGGCGGAGACTCCGTGCGGACAGCCTCCCCACCACTCAGATGAATAGCCGCCCAGCTCTAAAGACACCTGGCCCCTAACCGCAGCCATGGACTTGCAGGTGTGATGGGACAGGAGGTCACTCTGTGGGTCTGCGGGGAAACACTGACAAGTGAAGGTGGCCACAAGGAAACAGCTCAGCCCAGCCCCAACCTGGGGAGTTTTCAGGCTGTGAATCAGTCCTTCCACTTGAATTTTCTTCCATAAAAAGGTTCAAAACTCTGGTTACACAAAAGAGCTAAACTCCGTCCCCAGTACCTGCCTTGAGGGACCAGAGAGATCGATGGATGTGGCACAGAGAGGAAGAGCCCACACTGGCGTGCATGCATCTGGTGACCCCTGACCAGGGTCCCCCGGCAGCGGATGTCCTCGCCCGGCCCCACAGGGCCACGTACCAGTCTGGGCCTGGTGCTGGCAGCGGCTCCCGGTCCTTCCTGGAGGACAGATGCATGTGTACTGCTTGACTCCTTCTAAACACGTCCCACCATGCTGGCAAGGCTGGCTGGCGCACTCGCTGATATCTAGGAAGATAAATCACTTTCAATCACAAGTCTGAGTTCCGATTCTAAAACAAACAAAACACAGATGGATGAATCGTCTTTACATAGCAGTTTGCCTCGGGCATGGACTCCCGACTCTGCCCTGGCCACTGCCTGCTGCAGCTCAGATGCAGACCACCTCCCTCAGCAGGCCACGTGCCTGCCAGCCTGGAGCTCTGCCAGTGGGTCAGCCCATCACCTGGTTCTGTCAGCCAGCTCCCAGGTAGAACTGCCCCCAATGCTGCCCGTCAGCCAGCTCCCAGGTAGAACTGCCCCCAATGCTGCCCGTCAGCCAGCTCCCAGGTAGAACACTGTTTGGGCAGGAGCTCAGTTTGGAGAACTTAGAAGAAGGAGGGATGGCCCATGGAATGTACAGAGATGGGGAAATGCACTTTCCAATCCCAGCTAGAAGCCCTCCCGTCAGTTCTCCGGCCCTTGACCTCTCCTTAGTGCTGGAAAAGGAAACGGTTCCTTGTTCATCTGTGCACAGTCCCCGTGGAAAAGCTCCATAGAGAGATACATGTTAACAGTGTAATGGGTTTTTCTTATTTACACTTTGTTTCCACAATGAACATTTATACATTCACAAATCAGGGGCAGAAAATTACATTTTGAAACCCTTGGGCCCCATCTGCGTGTTGTGAATCCCATAAGCCCCGTTTTGGTGGTGGCGTTCGGGCTCCAGGGGCAGGTCTGGGGTTCCCCGGGCTGACCACAGCATTGTGGGGATAGTCCAAAACGCCCCGAGAGGCTCCTGAGCAGCCTTCCCTGCCGTATACTCCGAGAGGAAGGGAAGGTCTTCGCTCCTGATGAGAGCAGCAGCCTTGTGGGGCGGGTTGGCCTCCTCGTGACTGGGGTGTCGTGTAGACTATGACATGGTTTGTCTCCACCACGGAAAGACCCAGACCATCCAGATGCTGGGAGGAGCCATTTCAACTTCTCAGTGACCCCAACCTGGCTGTGCTGCCCTCACAGGCTCTGTTTTCACATGACGGACGGGTTTCCAGGAATGTGCCTGGAGCCACACAGCACACAAAGCCAGGGGCTCAGAGCTCCCGTTTCTAGCCGTCGTCCAGCCCATCGGTTCTCACCAGCAACGTCTAAAAGCAGCAGCCCTTGCGGCCATGAGGTTGAGGGCACAGAGCCAGGATTTGAACACGGGCGTCTTTCATTCTGGCCCCGGCGGGACCAGCGCCATGGTCCGTCCCCGGCCAGGCCTCCAGCAGGAGGCACCAAGCCCAGTCGCACTGGACAATGGGGTGCAGGTGGGGTGGGGATCGTACCCAGGTGCCCAGGCCCCTGTGCACTGTCTCCCCCTCTGCATCTTTGGCCCAGGTTTTTGTTTCTGGACAGGACACACACAGACTCTTATCTCGATCCACTCTTGGAGGCGTGCCCTGGCGTGCCATCTGTGTCCCCACTGAAGTTCCACTGTCATCACATCGTGTCTGTCTCAGGCAGTGGCACTTCATTAAGTGCAAGGTGACTTCAGAGCTGCAGAGGGGGCGCTGGAGAGGTGGTGGAGAGGCTGGGAAGGCAAAGGCACTGTGATGAGCCCAGGCCATGTAGCCCAGTGGGTTGGGCATCATCCCATTCACCAAAGGGTTGCGGGTTCAATTCCAGGTCAAGGCACATACCTAGGTTGCAGGTTCAATTCCTGGTCATAGTGGGTGCAGGAGGCAACTGGTCAATGTTTCCCTTTCACATCAATGTTTCTCTCTTTCTCTCACATATTAATAAAAACATATCCGCGGGTGAGGATCAAAAAGCAAAAAGCACTGTGATGAGTCTGTCGCCCAACTTACTCTGGAGTGAGCTCTTATTGTGTCCCTGGTCCTGAGCGGTGTTTCACACGCATGATCTGAACTCTTCTCCCATTATTTATCATTCTTTCCAGCGTCCTGTCATCTAGCTTCAAACTTCCCGTTTCTCCAATCACCTCATTTCTGAAGTTTTCTAATTTTTACGTATGCCGACCTTTCCCTGTTTTTATCTTTTTAAAATTTCTTGCTGCTCGTTCGGAAATATTAGTCACAGCTTTCATCGGTTTTGTGGGCGTGTCTTTCTGGCATTTCTCTATTGGCTGTAGACTTTGCTCTCTGTTTTCCTACAATAGTTTGTATGGGCTTGACGCGTCCTTTCCTGTGACTCATCCTCGGGGAAGTACGTTTTCCTGTGGAGCTTTGCGAGCTCCCTCACTCCCATGTCACAGTCCCATTGTTTTCCGCGTGGACACTTGCCTGGCTCTGCCCTTTCAATCCTCCCCCACTCTTGTCTGGACCGTCTCTTCCATTTGCACCGACTTTCCTTGTTGGCCTCCATTTGGATTCTCCTCCCACGGAGTCTCCACCATTTGGGGGCTTGTCCCGGAACGCCCTGCGCGTGGCCAGGGGCCAGACTGCTCCAGAGACAGAGACTCCCTCTTGAGCACATGAGTCACACTGAGGACGTGGCCTAGGACAGCCAGTGACACGTTACTATGCGTTCAAGAGATTTCTCAGTCATGATGGCAACAACAGCATCGGCTAGAACAGAAGACACAGGGGAACATATTGAAGATGCTCAAGGAAAGGAATGTCCCATCGAAATGACACCCGATGGAAAAGCTGCACCTTTTGGGAACCTTGGAGAACTCAGGGAATTGCCCGAGGAGGGACCGACTGGGGAGATGTCTGCATGAGGACAGCGACGGCACCAAGGGGCAGTGTCACGGGAGGGAGAGGACCACAGTGGGGACTCCCCAACAGGAGTCTAGAGTGCTGTCCGGCCCAAACAAAACTTTGCCCTGAGCTGGCCAAGCCTCTGGAGTTACCTCCCGGTTTACAAGGGTTACAGAAACAAAGGTGCAAACGCCCAGTTATAGTAAGTGCCAAGCCTGGCGGCTGTAGCTGCAAGGCTATAGGATGCACAGGAAAGTGGTGACGAGAGTAAACCCTAAGAACGCTCAACACCAGGGAAAAAACCTTTTGTGCTTTTCTTCGTCTCTGTATGAGACGATGGAAATCTCTCAGGGTCAAGGGAAATGCAGATGCAGGTCCCCGTGTGTCCACCTGTGACACCCCTTGCATTTCCTGGCTAGCTGCTGACTGTTCTGAGAGCTGGTACCTGTAACCACCCTTCAAACCGCGTTCTTCCCAGGAAATGGGAACCCAAGCCTAGACTTGCGAGGGCGGCGCTGCTCGCCTGTGCTTCTCAGGCCAACCCTCACGTCGGGAGAGACGGTGCATTGCTGATGCTCCTGTATGTTTGCGAGCTACTCACACGTTCAAATGCTGCTCTTCAAAGCCTACTTGTTAGTGTCCTATTTGCATTCCCTCTTCACTTCTTGGGCTGCAGCATGGACATTCAGCCTCGACAGATGCGCTATGAGGCTGGCCCTGAAAATGACTGGTATGCAGGGAGACTGGACCATACATTTTTGAAAAGCCAACACATGTCGTGTGGCCAAGTCTGATTTCTCTCGGCATCAAAGAAGGACTGTTCTCAAGCCCAACAGAGAGAAGAGAAGGCTTTCATGCCTCCCTCTCACCCAGCAGCCTCCCCAGAACCAGTCACACCAAGTCCCACATCAGACACAGAGGACACCTGAAGGATTTCTTCAACCCCACAGGCCCCCAGCAGCCTCACAAGCAAACTGCAGCCCCGAACGAACGAGACAAGAGGAGAGTTTCTGTGCAGTGCCTCCCTCTTGTCCTTCCCCACAAGCCCCGTCGCAAGGACACGCATGCAGAGCGGAGTGAGGTGCTGAGGAACCGACGCTGGGTCAGAGTGGCTGCGTGTGGATCAGCTCAGCCTGTCCCCCAGCGCTGTGGTCTTGGGCACGTTTCCTTCTGTGCCTCAACTTCCCCATATGCAAAACAAGACTAAATCGTAGGGAGGAGTTAGGGAGCTGGTACAGGCGGAGCTGCGTCCTCAGGCACTGTGTCCGCTTTCCTGTGGTTGAAAAATGGTGGAGGCATCAGGTGGAAAGGGTCCCAAGGAGTGAGCTTTGCACCCCAGCCTCGGGGACGGTTAGGAGGGACCGACCTCTGCAGTGGGGCTGCTCCCCGGTCCAGGTGCCGTTGGGAAGACACACCACACTGCTAGGCCCCACCAGCTGGAAACCAGGGTCGCAGGTAAAATGGACTTCGTGATCCACTAAGTACTTGCTTCCAAACTTCCTGCCATCTCGAGGGGCGTTCAGAGCGGGGCAGGAAACTGTAGGAGAAAGGGAAGGACCACAGCGGGTTAGACATCACTGTCCACTACCAAGCTCCTCTGAGTGCCTCCTCCAGGCCGGGCACCAGGCTGCACCTCTTACATGTCTCCTCCACACCTCTGAGCGCTCGAGGCCAGGGGTGAGGACTGCCCACTCAGTGGGAGATGAGAACTGCGGCTCAGAGACACCGAGTGCCTTGCGTGGGAAACTCGGGCGGGGGGGGGGGGGCTCCCCGCAGCTGTGCTGACACCTGACACTCTGGGAGCTTCAGGCAGGGCTTGGCCAATGCCCAGGCCGTGGTGTCTGCTCTTCCCTCTGCCTGGGATGTTCTTTCCACAGAACGTCCCACCTCTGGCTCCTCCTCGCTCACATGGGTCTCCGCTTGAATGCAAGGCCCTCCTGGGATGTTCTCTGACCACCATGCCTTGCTAAAACCTCCCAGGGCACCTGCTATGCCGTGAACTCCCTTCGCTTCCTTTCTAGATGTGTGACCCTGGAGGCATCTTATCGGCTTGTGTGTTTCCACATCTGGTGTCACTTTTCTCCTCAGGAAGCAGCTCAAGGGGGGACTAGGCCTGGCCTGAGTTCCCACTGCATGCCCAGCCCAGAGCCTGCCCCGCAGTGAGCACCCAATTCCTAATCCTTGAACACACGCGTAAATGAAAACTTACCTACTGTGTTCTTACTATGTGCCAGGCACTAGATAGGTGCTCGGGAGAATGAGCGAACAAAACCCTGCTCTCTGAAGCCCTTTCTAGCAGCGGAGGGGGGGGGGGG
>PVJC01018074.1:0-31763 GCA_004026665.1 Murina feae | reverse complement strand
GTCAGGAGCGAAAGTGAAACTGCGCCCGCTCCTCCGCTTAAACTGCCTCTAGTGAAACACACCTTTGAAACAATGTAATAATCATAGAATCCTCAGGAGCTGAAGGAAAGAGCAGCCCGGGCCTCACCAGTAAAAGTAACAATTGTTTCATTATAGACGCTGCAAGGTGAGGCAGAGAGGAGGGTTCCTTAGTAGTTAGAAGGCCACCTTAAAGGAACAGTGTATCAATTATAGAAGATAAACAAACATCAGGCCTTAAAGGAACAGTATCAATTATAGGAGATAAACCGCAGAACCTGCGTCCAGCCAGCCTTGCTGGGACATTGGGTCAATGGGAGCTGTGGGCAGCTTTAAAGCCCGTCACCCAGGCTGGTCAGGCACGCCAGCAGGTGGACATCCCCCGAGGGGTCCCAGACTGAGAGAGGGCACAGGCCGGGCTGAGGGACATCCCGAGTGCACAGAGCAGCTGCAGGGCGGGACAGTGCAGGACCCAGGACCGGTGAGTGGGAAAGAGGTGGCAGGGGGTCGGTGGCATGCTTGGCAGCTGTCCAGGCCCTTGGAGGGGCATCGGGGAGTGGGTAAGAGGTGGCAGGGGGTCGGCGGCCTGCTTGGCAGCTGTCCAGGCCCTTGGAGGGGCATCGGGGAGCGGGAAAGAGGTGGTAGGGGGTCAGCGGCCTGCTTGGTGGGCTTCCCAGGCCCTTTGCGGGGCATCGGGGAGCAGGAAAGAGGCAGCAGGGGGTCAGTGGCCTGCTTGGAGGGCTTCCCAGGCCCCTTGCAGGACACCAGGAAGTGGGAAAGCAAGGTGGTGGGACAGGGAGCAGGAAAGAGGCGGCAGGGGGGGTCTCGGCCTGCTTGGTGGCTGCTCAGGCCCTTTGCAGGGCACCGGGGAGTGGGAAAGCCTTATAACAGCCATCAGCCCCTCACCCAGGCTGGCAGGCACCCCAGTGGGAACCCCTACACTGAACGGGTTGTGATCAGCTTACAAACAGCCATCAGCCTCTCACTCAGGCTGGCCACATCCCCATGGGGTTGAAGATCCCCACTGGGGGGCTTGACCAGCCTGCAAACAGCCATCAGCCCTGCACCCAAGGCTGGCCAGGCACCCCAATGGGGACCCTAATCCTGAAGGTGGTGTGGCCAGCCTGAAAATAGCCCTCAGCCCCTCACCCAGACTGGCCAGGCACACCAGGAGGACCCACACCCTGATCTGTGACAGCCTTCAGGGCAAACCAGCCAGCCCCCACCCATGCACCAGGCTTCTGTCCTATATAATAAAAAGGTAATATGTAAATTGACCTTAACAACAGAACCACTGGGAATGACTGGTCACTATGACGCACACTGACCACCAGGGGGAGATTCTCAATGTAGGAGTTGCCCTTGATGGTCAGTGCACTCCCATAGGGTGCCAGGATGATGGCTGCCAGTACAGCAGTGGTGGTGGGAGCCTCTCCTGCCTCCTCAGTAGCGCTAAGGATGTCCAACTGCAGCTTAGGCCTGCTCCCTGCTGGCAAGTGGACATCCCTTGAGGGCTCCCGGGCTGCCAGAGGGATGTCTGACTGACAGCTTAGGCCCGATTGCCCAGGGAGTGGGCCTAAACCAGCAGGTGGACATCCCCCGAGGGGTCCCAGACTGCGAGAGGGCACAGGCTGGGCTGAGGGACTGTCTCCTCCCCCACGAGTGCACAAATTTTTGTGCACTGGGTCTCTAGTAATGAATAAAACACATGGAGATGCAGTACAACTAAACAATGAGTGAATAGGAATTTCACTGCTAAGCATGTCAGCCAGGTGTGCCTGGTTCAGGAGAGTTTGGTTCAAACACCAATCACCTTTGACATAGAGAGCAGATGGGAGAGAGAGGGCACTTGTGGTATTAGGACCATAGAGAATGGCTTGGTGATCACTTCATATCTTTTAAATCCACTCTACCTTGAGCTAGTCAAAGACTAATGCCTTTATGTTCACTTTGTACAAATCCAAATGAAAGAATCCTATGACTGATGAATGCGGAGTGAAACCTACCTGCTATCGACTTCATGTTAAGTTGTAGGCACTTTTCTAGCAATTTTACATGCATTATATTTTTAATCATTACAAAAAACCTGGTGAGGAAAACGAATATTTTGATTTGCATTTTACAGAAGAAGATATTAAGACTATGAATATTAGAACTTTTCCCAAATTCCTATAGCAAGTGAAGTAGGTTAGTCTTAATTCAGAGACCATATCATCATTCATTATTCTATGTTTTGAAAATGCAGCAGATATCAGTAAGTATCAATCAAAGAAGACTAAGTTATTAGACTATGTTAATTTGTTTTCTGAAGTTGTATTACTTAGAAAATTATAAGTATTTAAAAAGTGTAATTTCTATTAGTAAACGATTATGTATACTAACTGATAAAATATCTAACATCATTTTGTTATGCTAATTTTAGATAAAAAAAAAACCTTATTGAAATGCATCCATTATTTGCTGGAGTTAAAAGATTAGTCGTTCCCCCTTATGTGTAAAAAAATGGAATAAGTCTTGTTTCAGACCTTTAGAAGATACTGTGTGCTGGAGAAAAAACAAATTTCAATCATATAAGATTTACTTTTCAATAACACATTTATGTCCTTTGTTTGTCCTCCAATAAAATATGATTATGTTGGAGCACATTTCCTTAGATATATATAAATTAGTATATTGCACAATGGGTAGGAATTACTTTGTTAATGTTTCACAATAGCTAGAATGGAAATTCTTTAGGGTATATGAGGCCAGAAGTGTATCCTGTTCATGGTATAGTAGGAAATAATTAGATCTGTAGTGAAGAGACACTCCCAATTAAGTCTTTATGGGAAAATGATTCTAAAATTAGCTTTAAGAAAATTGAATGGAAGCAGATCATAGGAAAAATGTAATACTCATGCAGAATATTAACAAGTATATTTTGTATCTGTGTGTGAAACTATTTTATCTCCCTGAGAGTTGGGATATAATTTGTGTGACGTATTAAAGAAAGTTTTAATATGTTAGAGCTTATATAAGACAGGTACCAGACTGACACAGAAACATTTGTTATTTCAGTTTTATTGAGATAGAATTGATACAGCACTGTGGGAGTTTAAGGTACACGACATAATGACTTGGGTTACATATACTGCATTGGGAAATGATTACTGCAATCAATTTATTTAACAAAGAAAAATTTCAATTATTAGATTCTGGAAATTGTTTACTTAATTAATTTACTTAGTTTATTTAATTAATACATTCTTTACCAGACCATGTGGAAAATAGTGTTTAAAATCTTATATTTTTAAGTTGATTGATAAGATTTATAAAATAATAGTCTTGAATTTACAAGAAACTGTATATATTTCAAATATCTGAAGTTAGTATATGGGTGTGAATGTCTCAGTTCTCATTTTATTGCTTTGTTTTAGGAGATCTACTAAAACGTTTTTCCTTTTAATGTTTTCCAACATTTAAATAACATAGTTTCCAATTATTAGCTGTTTATATAATTCTTGATTTAATGGAAGCATTTTAGACTTAAAAGGGACTTTTATAAACAAGAAAATTAGATTCAAAGTGGTTACATAATTGGCATAATAACAAATCTGGTTGCTAGTTAGTGACACATTTGGAAACAGAATTGAATTCAATACTTCTAATCATATTCCTGAAGTTTGTACATGGAGCCAAAAATGCTTCTACTGGGTAGCTACTTGCTTGCATTCATCTATACTTGGACAAAATTTCAGTGCACAATGAATAGAAAAACATTTTAAAAGTTAATTCGAGAGCGTCGACATTCATACTGAGGTTCATCTTTCAGTGTTTTCCTGGGACATTATTGACATTTGATTATTTTTTGGAAAGATTATGGCCTATAGGTTTTTGCCATAACTTCCAATTATAATTTACATAGTGCTTCCAGAAGGAGACTAAAGTGTTATTCACATGCAGAATTTCAGTCCTTGATGAGTAAGCTACTATGCATAAAAGGAAACATTTTAAACAAATTGATTTTCTGTATAAAGCTTAGCCCAAAAGGACTTCTCTGTACAAAAATCAAAATCAATAGTTCTAAGCAAAGCTAAGTTGAATAATGTCACTGCTTCAATTTTACAATGATTTTAATGTAATAAAGTTTCTTTGGGATCTTTCTCGCTGGTTGTCCTAATTTCAATAACAATCAGTGCATATTTCATTACACCACTTGCTACTGACACCAGAACCATAAGTAGAATTTACAGTGGGAGAGGCATATGTTATGCTTGTCAAAGGCAGTATGCCTGTCACGCCTTGTCATCTATTTAACCAAAACACTAGTAAAACTCAATTGTATTATGATAATTAAACTCTGAATTTAAGGATGTCATGTGAAACAACAAAAATAAAAAAAACAATTTCTACTACTATGAGAGAGTGGGGAACAATATTTGGGTAGCTTTATATTAGTGCATTAAATTATAGCTAATGACAATATATTTTAATGTAGGAGATGTAGTATCTCCAAAAACAAAGAGGGATATTAGGTAATTTAGATTATTCTGACAATTCAAGCTTAAAATGCACATTTGTTCCAATAACAGAAATATTTGGGGAAACTGGTGCGAACAATTAGCTGGAAGAAAGAAAGGGAAGTAGCATTTGTTGGATACCTCTGTGTGGGAGGCAGCATAGATATGCTATTCTACATATTTACCAAACTAAAAAAATAAGTATTTTAAACTCCTACTATGCTGGGAGTCAGATATGTAATGTTGGACAAGACATATGTATCACAGAACTTACAATGACCTTGTAATGGACATCTAAATAGTCCCATTTTATTAAGAAAACAAGAACTCAGAGAATTAAAATAACTTGTTCAAAGCCACACTATTGGAAAGTACCAAAAGAGTGTCCAATCCAGAACTGTCTATCTTTAGAGACTGACATATTTCCTACTGAAGGGCCATGAACAGTGTCAGATGCACAGCGAGCATGCGACCAAATACACGATAATTAGCACGCCTGCCTCTATTCATTTGGAAAACTCCGAATCCCATGGATTTTGAGGGGTTAAAAAATACCCATTTTTTCAAATCTTGACAGTTGTTTAAGTTTGAGCACATTTCATTATATTTCACTGTCAAAAGCGTTTTTAACACTGTAATTTGCACATTTTTTTGAAAATTAATTTAATAAAATACTCAATGAAACAAAGATTAATTAATTACTCCAGGTTTGTCAGCCAACACAACCAAGTGATGACTATGGTTTTCTTTTTTGAAACAGTTGTTACTAACAATTCATATTAATTGCTTCATAAATCATAGGCCCAACTGAAAATTAATGAAAACATTCTAACACGTAGGTGTGTGAAACTAAGCAAATCTAAGGCTAAAAATTAATACAATTTTCAAGCCTTTTACCTCTTTAGAAAATCTTTGGTCGCTCACTCAATAGGCCACTCCCTAGCCTTTGCCCATCCCTTCCCCCAGGTCCATTTTTATTGCCTTTCTTACTTTCTTTTTTTTAAGATTCAAGAGCCTTTCTTTCTCCAGCGTAGCTTATTTCCTGAGCTCATTTTTGCTATAGCTCACTTTTTCTACCTCTGTGACTTTCTAAATCAACTTGCTCTTACAGTTTGAGTCTTGGCTCTGAATTCTTTCATAGCCAGAACCTAAGTACCAAGGTTGCTGAACCAAAGTCAGGTCTAACTGTTTTTACCACCAATAGTTGAAACCACACTCTTTATCAGGAGGTCCCAGTCCTCATCTCCCAGAGTACCCTCACTTTCCACTGAGCCATCCAGTCACACTGCACTTCTCATGTCCCTGAGCAAACCTTGTTTACTCCCACAAATACTGCTCTCTTGTTTGGACTGTCCTTCTCTAGACCCTAAAAAAAAAATAAAAAGAAAAAAGAAAGAAAGAGAAAAAGAAATTCTTTAACTCCATTATTGATCTCATTAGGAAATTAATTTTTAGTAAAAAAAATTTTTAAATATTTAGTCTTTTTTAAAATTATAGGATGTTGTATAATTATATCCTTTTAAAAGAGTAGTTTAAAATATATAAGCATATTTAAAATATTTAATATTTCTTAGTCACATAAAATTGTATAATTAAATCTCCCTTTCTTAAACTATTTTGAGAAAAATTAAGCATGCATATTATGTTGAATTTAGGTTTGGGAAATGAGTGTTATAAGGATATTTGAATGACACTATTTGTATAAGTTCCTCAAGTATTTCAAGTACAAAGACCAGTTTCCTGCCTGTAGTTCTTGAGCCTGATTGACATCTACTCTAATAAAATAGTAATATGGAAATTAACCATCACTCGAAGACACCTAAGCCAAGCCCACCAGCCAAGCTATGCCCACCAGCCAATTAGAGCAGCTGTATGCAAATTAACTCAGCCAAGATGGCAGCCAGCAGCCACAGAGCTAGAGTAAATAGGAGGCTTCCGTTACAACTGTTGCAACTGCCTGCCTAGGCCCCTGGGCCTCTGCTCAAGGAAACAGTGTTTCAATTATAGAAGCCACGGAGCTGAAGCAAACAGGAGGCTTCATGCCTGCCTAGGCCTCTGCTCAAAGTAACAAAGTCTCAATTATAGAAGATAAATAAACCCCGGAAACCTAATTCCAGCCAGGCTTGCTGGGACCTTGGGTCAATGGGAGCTATGGGCAGCCTGAAAACAGCCATCAGCCCCTCACTCAGGCTGGCCAGGCATGCCAGCAGGTGGATATCCCCCAAGGGGTCCCAGACTGCAAGAGGGCACAGGCCGGGCTGACGGACCTCCCGAGTGCACAAATTTTTGTGCACCGGGCCCCTAGTATTTATATAACTATCTATTGGCCTTTTTTATGTGCCAGGCATTAAGCACATTAGTGAACAAAGTCGGGACACATTAGTGAACAAACGGGGGGGGGGGGGAATCCCTGCCCTCAGGAAGCTTACAGACCCTCTTGTTCCCAGATGTCTGCATTTTTTCTCCTCTCACTTCCCTTCCTGCAAACATTCTTTACATGTTAATGATTTCTGAGGATTTATTAACTTTCTTTTCTTATCTTATTTTCCTATATCATGTTATTGGCTTCAATCATCTCCTGTTATTGTTGCTCTGAACTTTATTTATTTATTTATTTTTAAAATATATTTTATTGATTTTTTACAGAGAGGAAGGGAGAGTGATAGAGTGAGAAACATGGATGAGAGAAAATCATTGATCAGCTGCCTCCCTCACACCCCCTACTGGGATGTGCTCGCAACCAGACAAGATACATGCCTTGACCAGAATCAAACCCAGGTCTTTTCAGTCCGCAGGCTGACACTCTATCTACTGAGCCAAACCAGTCAGGGCCGAATTTTATTTATTGCTACCTTTGATCTCTTTATTGCATTCCAGTTCCATGGGTCCAAGTGCTTACGCAGGTCCATCTGGTAATCTCAGTGTCACCTCACACATAGAAGGTCCTGAATTAAAGTCCTATGACCTTCCATTTCCCTTTCAAGGAAACATTTTCTTTCCTCAGTGCCCCTTTCTTCCCTGTTAACATCATCACTGACCAAGAAACCACCCAGTGTGAATGTCTGTAGTCCAAGTGATTAATAGCTCAGGTTTACTGACTCCGGCAGCCTGCTTAGTAATCATATTGGCAACTGACTTGACCTACTGAAGCTATAATTTGCTTATCTGTAACTTGGGGATTAAAGGTACTGGAAAGATTGACAGAAGTAATGTGGTTAAGGGTTCAGCACCTAGTAAAATACAAATAAAAGCAGCTTTTGGTATTAGTTTTCCTCTTCTTGTCTTCTTTTTGTAACTACCAATGCTCAATCCAAAGTGTGCTTGGCCAAGTCCTTGGATATTGCAAAGCCACATGGTGCTACTCCTGAATCTGAGCTCCAAACCCTCCGAAATTGTTTCAGCCAGAACATCTCTGATGCCAGGTGATTTACTTAATAGAGTTTAGTTTTGAATTTTGATTGAAATGGATTCCACTGCTGAGTGCAATTTTACAAGCCAGCGATGTTCTAAGGATGTTTCTTTGTTTGTCTATTCAAATCTTTTTCAAATGCTACACATGAAGAGCCAAACTTTCCACTTGGCACTGAATTTTTCTTTAGCTGAAACCTTTGGCCCAGAACCCCTATCCTGCAGAAGAATTCTCCTGAGAAAATTTTGCCAAAGGTAGAGTCATGCTATGAAATGTAATGGGGTGACATTGCTGGCTCTTTCTGATACTGTTTTAGTTAGATCAAGTTAGAGCAATGCCATTAATTAAGAGGTTGCTCTTTGTCTTTAATGCATTACACACATTTGCAAAGGTACTGGTCTCCAATTGCAAAGTATACTCAAAAAAAAAAAAAAAAAAAAAAGCCAAAAAAATGTCTGCATGAAGAGCCAGCCAAGAATAATAATTATCTTTTTTGACATATCAGTTTCTAATGAATGTGTTGTTTACTCTGAGATACCAGAGGCATGTCTATTAACCTCCAACTTTGTTTCTAACATGCCTGTAATATCTCTCTGTGCAAAAATAATGTATACAGAGCCAAAACTTACATGCTATATTGAAGATGAATTAATAGACAGATAAGTTTAATAGTTAAAATGAGTTATAGGCAGTGAGTAACTGATGTTCATATATATATACATTATGTACAAATTTTAGTCAGAAATATAGATGTGTATAATTGAACTTTCATTGTTTTTTTTTATTACTAAATGTAACTTATACATTGAGCCCCTATTTCCAACTCACTGAAGTTTCCACCAAGCAAACTCAAATTGGTGTTAGTTATTTCTGATTTTCAGTAAAAAATGATGTTTATCTTTCACTGCTCCTCATATTATGTCCAAATTAGAGTCTGGATAATGCACATGATTAAGATGAAGCATGGATGGTGAGAATGCAGGAAACTTAATGACTATAGCAACCTTTCCTGCTTCTAGACTCTGCGGAGAGGTAAACTGTGATGTCAGGTCTTTGATTCTTAGTCTCATTTCCTATAGCATCACCTACTTTAATCCACAGTTGAAGTTGGTCCTAGCTTCTATGATCCATACCACAGACACTGACAACATTCACTTCAACATCCAGTTGTCCCAAAGAGAAGTCGTCTTCTCTGATATCCCTCTCTCAGCTATTTTACTAGAAAGCCTGGAAAACATGCAGAAAAACTATAGATGTTTTTTCTGGAACTATGGAAGACTTTGGAAATTGTTTCAGATCCTCTTTGCCTAGACACACTTCTCCTTTTCTGCTTTTTGCTGAGGATTCATGTTGGTGTAGGTACCTTTCCTTTTTCTCTCCTTTGCTTTCTGACTCTCCTACTGCTACTATTCCTCAGGTGCAGAGAACTGGGTTTGTTGTTCTCCAGCCCATGGCACATAATCAATGTACATCCAAAGCATTTCTTGTGTATAATTGCTTTTTCTCTTCCTTCCCATTTTCACATTCCTATTTCTTCCCCTTAATATGGAGCCCCATTAACTGTATTTGATATGTATCCTTATAAATGTCTATCCTGGTAAGATATATACTGTATTCTTGAATATGTTTTTAATTTATATAAACAGTATTGTGCTATAAATCTCATCTTGAATCTATATATTTTTAAGTTTTAAGTTTCTCTGTTGCTGTAGGAAGATCCAGTTTTTTTTTCTATCTCCTTCATAGTATATATCCACCACACTGAAATAGATTAAGCTGTATGAAACTAATATCTTATGATAGTAAAAAAAATGGTCAAATATTAGCAATTTCAAATGGTTCTAATTAAACATATCCATTCCCCCAGTGACAGACAACTGGGCTGTGGCCAGTTTTTTGCAACCACAAGCAATGCATTCATTAGCATGCCTGTGTACCTGGTATATATGCCCAGAATGAGTCTGTTGGATAGTGCTCACTCAATTTCACTAAGAACTGCCAAATTATTTGCCAGAGGCCTTCTCTGAAAGCTGTAGTGACATCTCAAACATCACTAAGGTGGCAAGAAATAAATCCCTCTTGCTCATGGACCTCTCCAAACTCATTTGGGATAATTTACCTTCCCTCTAACCAGGGCATAGCCAAAAGGAAAGATTCTCTGTTCTCTGTTGGTGGCAGGAGGCCTGTGGATTAACAACAACAACATCCCAAAAACATATCTTGGTTAACATTACATTGCCTTCATTTAGAAAACTTGCAGTTTTAATGTCAAAATTCTAAATTGAATTATTTTAGTCAAAAAGATAAACGGAGTAACTAAATCAGAGAGATCAGAGATGCAGTTGGAATCCCCCAAATTAGAGGATGAAGAAGGAACAAGCTGTTTCCTCCTCTAGTGCTTATGACTTTCTTCCTGTTCGCTTCATTCTCTCCTCCTGTAGACCAGCTCTCTCCACGTAGTGGAGAACACAGTGGCTGACAGCTTCTGAGTTTTACCCCATAAATTTTTGCCACCTGAGAGAGATTACCTCTGTCACTCAGATTCTTTTTTAGAAATCCTGTAGGAGCTCCCTGATAGGTCAGTGCTCAATTCTGGATCAGTCAGCTTTAGGCAGGCTAGGTATACGTTTATATATGACCATGTTAGTTTTAACAGGGTTGTATGAACGAGGAAAGACGCTTCAGGGGAGAGCATAGACAGGTTATTGGCCAACTTAGATGCTGAGGATATATACTGTATTCTTGAATATGTTTTTAGTTTATATAAATAGTATTGTGTTATAAATCTCATCTTGCATATATATATTTTGCCAACTTAGATGCTGAGGAGGAAGCAGCAGTGTAAGGGGTATATCATGTGCCCCTACATTACTGGAGAAACACTCACCTAATCACTGCTCCTGGAATGACTATTCCACCAATACATTTCTCTTGGTCTATTCTCTTATTTCACCTAACACAACTCTGGACTGCCTGGAGAAAGCTTTCTGGAATCTCTCTTAAAATTGAGTATCTAAATAAATCTCAAACCAGCCTGAAAAGGGCCTGATTCATTTGACCTTGATGCTGTACAAACAATTGTTAAACTAGAGATGCATGGAAATAGTTTACATCCCTGAGCTTCCAGAAGAGTTCATACAGTAACTTTGCACGTTAGAATTTTTTTGCTTCAGGATATCAGGGGAGTATCTATTTTCTATTAAATGATGAATTTTAAAAGTAGATAGGTCCTATTAATGCTGCTGTAAAATGTAATCCTTACACAGATACAAGAGGAAAGATGATAAGGATGGTGAGGCAGGCATCAACCATCAATGACTACACAGGTTCAATCTCCACTTATATTTTATAGCATAAATATATAAAAGAATGTGCATATTTTTCTTTTTTCTGTTTTCTGCTCTCTCTCTCTCTCTCTCAACTCTCTTTTTATGTGGCTCAGAAAAATCTCCTGTGGCCAATTGTGGGTTGAAGATAATTAGCCTTTAATTATCACCAGTTACATTTTCACCTGTTCCACTTGCAAATCCCTAGAATTCTAGTTTTCCAATTAGCATATTCATCCTCCAACAAGCAAGTGAAAGGAAACAGCCTTTCCCCTTGGGAACTAACCCTTTCCCCAGAAACCGTTCAAGTTATATTTTAGCTAGTATAAGAACACCCTCGAGATGATTGACTTATTATTATTATTATTATTATTATTATTATTATTATTGCAATATCTAACTGCAGAATCTCAGATCAAAAGTGTGTCCTCAGTACAGTAGCTTAATCCAGGTAGATGTTGCGAATACCATCTCTGGGGAGATCAGAGTAGTGAATATTACTCAAGAGGAGAACAGAAGAATTACAATTCACTCAAATAGGCAAAACCTGATTTGCAATCTAAAGAAGGGTTTTCTGCTTTTCCCTTGTGGGTGGCATCCGAATAAAAAGTCAAATGCAAAATATTGGAGTGGGAAAAGAATTCCAACTTAGAATATTTATCTTCTATCAGCAAACTGAGGTTTTAAAAAATATATTTATTGATTGATTTCAGAAAGGAAAGGGACGGGAGAGAGAAAGAGAGAGAGAGAGAGAGAGAGAGAGAGAGAGAGAGAGAGAGAGAGAGAGAGAGATCAATGATGAGAGAGAATCATTGATTGGCTGCCTCCTGCATTCCCACACTGGGGATCGAGCCTGCTACCTGGGCATGTGCCCTTGGCCAAAGTTGAACCTGGGACCCTTCAGTCAGCAGGCTGACACTCAACCACTGAGACAAATTGACCAGGGCAACAGACTGAGATTTTATGTCATTCCAACAATAGATACAAAAGATCTTTGGCTTACACTAAGGAAGGGGACTGCAGCATAAGCTTGGGAGAAGTAAAATTGAAAAACAAAAACATATATATATTCATATATATTTATATATTTTTTCATATATATATTCATATATATATTCATATATATATATATATATATATATATATATATATATATATGAAAAATCTCAGAGTTAGGAAGAACTCATTAGCAGTAAGCTGGAAAATTTAAAACAGAACACTCAATAATCCTCTAAAAACATATTGCAAAGGAAATAAAAGATAATTTCACAATATTTGAGGTTTTACATCTTTCTATTGCATAGTATCATATATACTTGATAGGAAAGCTATAGAGCAACCTTGAGAAAGGCTGTTCTGGTAATACATACTCATTAGCATGCAAATCATTTATCAGGATGCAAATAATTTAACAATAATGCAGCCTGAGTCCCCAGAGTAAATAATTTCCATTTTCATTACTGTATATAATACAAATACCCATAATATTTTCCTAGAAAATTACAGTACTTATGTAGCACACTTTGATCTGACTACAAATTTTATCTCATTAATTCTCTACTTTAAAGAGGTAAATGAAAGAGGTTATTTTGCCAACTCACAGATGAGGAAATAGAAGACAGAGGGTCAGCCTGATCATAGAATGAGTTTAATTCATATGGTATTCAGGGTTTCTAAGCTATTGATTGGGCTTGCTCTTCACTAGCTCTTCTTCATGTGAATTTTAATCAACATGTCACACTTCATTCTAATTGCAGAAAATTAAAAAAAACACACACACAGTTAATGTGTTATTTGGCCCAGTATCAAATACTGTACTTTGAAAATTCAATATCAAAATTAAATAACTAAATCTCAACTTTGTGTATGCAAGTCATGGAGACAAGTATCTTGAGAAACTTGGGTATGCAAAGAGTTACGCGTGATATTCCTTTTGAGTGGCAGGATTTGCAAGTTACACAAAGCAAATTCAGTGTAATAGTTTAATCCTCCAGTTGTCAGCCTTTTCCCCCCTAAATTATGGGGAAGGAATAATGTTATAGAAAGAAGGAAGGAACGGCAGAATAGAGAGATCTAAAAGATAAAACAGAACAAAGAATTAAATAACACCTATTTTTAGCTACTTGATTTACTTGCTATGCCCATATAACCTATTAATTTCAAGTGAGAGAGTAATTAGCCTAAGAAGATTAGGAAGTGAAGATTAGTATGGAGTTTTATTCTTTGTATATTTTAATAATATGCTTTTATTGATGTTAGAGAGAGAGGAAGAGAGAGGGAGAGAGAGAAACGTCAATTGTCTGCCTCCTGCATGACCCCTACTGGGGATCAAACCCACTGCAGGGGAAAACACTCAACCAATTTAGCCACATGGCCAAGGGTTATTATTTGTATTAAAAATTCTGCAAAAGGGTTTGAATGTCTGTTTTCTATACTATTCCCCACATGGGCTAGAGGTATTTGCAACATGGATGAGAGCAGGTGTGCAGGTTACCAGTATAATCACCCTTCATTTTTGGTCACTACTTTGGGCTTCATTGCTTACCCATTACTTTCTCACTAAAAAGGACCGATCTTTTTCTCATTGCTATATATCCCCTTGGTTAGACCTCTTGATGCTTTTGCTCCCCAGAAGCCAACAGCTTTGTTGCCCGCCACAATGTCGTTAGCCAGTCTTTGAAGCAGAGGTTCCCAAGCTTCTTTGAAAATTGTTTCATTTATCTTTTATTGCATCATAAAATGCCTTGCAGTTCTCCAAGCAAACACTGACCTTGACAAGTAGAGACATGTTTCTCTACATCTCATGCCTCCAAAGAAATTGACCTTAAGTTCACATTAAGTGTCCAATATGTGACTTTGAATACTTTCTGGTGAGTTAGACTGTTATTTCCTGGAGTCATTAAACTTGATGTATTTGGACAACTGAGACATCTTGTCCAGTTGACAACGGCGAAAATTTAGCTTGAAAAAACAATGGCTTGGCCTCCAGTTCCTTATGCTAGAAAAAGCCCACCATCTGAGAAAGAGATTGGTCATCAAACTTAAGTGCAACAAACCAAGGTTGAAGGGAACATTATTCACACTCAATGGAACGTGGATAAGGCTCCTGGGGTTGTACTGTACTGGGGCAACCCACCCTCAAATTTAATTGCGAAGGACACAAGCAAGGAAAGGAGTAATTAAAGCACCATTTAGAATTCTAGCAGAGTAATCAAAGAAGGAAATAATTCCAGAACTGCAAGTCTAACCATGAGATAGTAAATACCTGTGTATGGGCACACCAAAGTCAAAGATTATTCTTTGCATTTATACATTTCTGTAACTTGCCCTCCAACATGTGTTAGGCAAACAGAGGACACTCATGAATATGATATTATGATGAAATTATAAGTGGTGTATTAGTTTAGGGCAATAGTGCCTTTGTTGTATTATAACTATTTTGATCTGCCATATTAGATCTTTATCTCCCAGAAATTGCTTTTACCTTTACATTGAAATGTATGTTTGTGTGTGGAGTGGAATCCATCAAGTACTATGCTCCTATTCAATGTTATATATCTCTATATATAAAAGCCTAAGTGACCGAACTACTGAATGACCAAATGACCGATTGACTGGCTGCTATGATGTGCACTTACCACCAGGGTGCAGATGCTCAATGCAAGTGCTACCCCCTGGTGGTCAATGTGCTCCCACAGCCAAACTCCTTTGGCTGGCCAACCTCCTGTGGTTCCCCCCACCCAGCTGAACAGCTCCAATTGGGACTGGGAGATATGGCCCAATTGGCCCCAATTGCCAGCCAAGCTGAGGGACCCCACACATGCACGAATTTGTTCATAATAAAGCAGAACAAGGAACAGAATATTTCCTATTCTCAGAGGAATTGTTTGTGTGCAGGGAGACACTCATGAAAGTAGGTCCGAAATTTAATGAGAACGATACTACTACTAATGTCTCCAATTTATTACTCATCTATTACTAGTATATGCCAGCTAGTGGCACTTATTATTTACATGATCTTGTTTGATGATCACAACATTTCTGAAAGTTTTCAAAGAGTGCATCAAGCCAAACTCAGAAAGACAAAGGGAGATAATTTTTGATGGAAATACAGTGACATTAGTTGGTAACTATACAGATCAATATCTAACAATAGTTCACAGTTTTGACAGAAGGCTGCTACAAAGACATTGTATCTTTTGCTGACATATCTCTATGAAGCTGGATTTCTAATAGATATGATAAAAAACAAAACAAAAACAAAAAAACAACTCACACAAAATTCCATGTGGAATAGGAAATGATGGTGGCAGTAGCCACAATCTTTGGAATCAAACTTTAATTTCAAAGTTTGTGAAGTTGTGTTATAACCAAAATATACTAAGTTGTTAGGACACACACACACACACACACACACACACACACACACACACACACACTAGTGGCCCAGTGCACGAAATCCATACATGGGAGGGGGTGTCCCTTAGCCTGTCTGGGACCCCTCAGCGGATGTCTGACTGCCGGTTTAGGTCCAAACCCAGGGACTGGGCCTAAAACGGCAGTCAGACATCCTCTCATAATCCAGGACCACTGGCTCCTATCTGCTCACCTGCCAGCCTGCTTGATCACCCCTAACCACTCTGCCTGTTGGCCTGCTCGTCCTCAACTGCCTCCCTGCACCCCACCAGACTGATCATCCCTAACTGCCTCTGCCTCGGCCCTGCCACCATGGCTTTGTCCGGAAGGACATCCAGAGATCTCCTGGAAGTTCTCCCAGTATAATTAGCATATTACCGTTTTATTAGTATGTATACACACACACACACACACACACACACACACACACACACACACACATTAGGGGCCCGGTGCAAAAAGATTCATGCACGGGGAGCGGGGTCCCTCATTCCAGCCTGCCCCCTCTCACAGTCCAGAACCCCTCAGTGGATGTCCTACTGATGGCCACAGTCTGACAGCACAGACTCAGAGCAGGCACTATGTGTGTGTGTGTGTGTGTGTGTGTGTGTGTGTGTGTCCACTGGGGGCCTGCCCCCAGCTGCACTGTGGAGACTGAGAGAAGGTGCCCCACATGTGTGTGTCTCGCTGGTGGCCTGCCCCCAGCCACATCAGAGGCTGGGAGCAGGCACCGTGTGTGTGTGTGTGTGTGTCTGTGTGTCTGTGTGTCTGTCTGTCTGATGAGGGCCTGCTTGTTGGTGGTGCCTACTTGAGATCTGGATGGAGGCAGATGTCCAGGAGGTGGCCCTGCTGCTGGGCCCTGCCTGCTGGCAGTACTTGCCTGCTGGAGGGCAGCTAGCTGCTCACGGGTTGCGAAGATAATGCCTGCTGGGCTCAGGTTGCCAGGGTAATGCCGTCAGCATCCTGCCCCACTGCTATGGGCACCACCATCTTTGTCCCTGAGTGACAGTCAATTTGCATATTACTCTTTTATTAGATAGGATGCTAGAGGCCCATGTACGAATTCATGCATGGGTGGGGTCCCTCAGCCTGGTCAGCAATCAGGGCCAATCAGGGGAGGGACCACAGGAGAGCTTCAGGGCATGTCTGACCCACTCACCAGTCCTAATTAGCTGGACCCCAACCGCAAGCCCGATTGTCTGCCCCCTGATGGTCAGTGCATGTCATAGCAACTGGTTGAGCAGTCAACGAAAAGGTCAACTAATAGGTCAGACACTTAGCATATTACACTTTTATTATATAAGATATATATGTTTTTAGATTTAACTAGTTTATAAATAGAACATGTTAAATGTTTCTTTTCACCTAAGAGTACTGTAAAAAATTTACTAAGATGCTAAGGGTTTCTTGAATGTAGAATATTTAGGTTGGTATATAATATGTCAGTTAAGAATGCTTTGGCTACTAGTAACTGACTCTGAATTTTGGTCATTAAAAAATAAGGTGCTTTTTTTTCTCATCTACTTGAATTTTGGAGGTAAGCCGTTCAGAGCTATTGTGGCTATTCAATAATATAATCAGTTCTGTTTGTTTCTGTTGTTCTATGTTGCCCCCATTCTCAGTATGCTATCTCTGGCTCAAAATATGGCTGCTTTTACCCAGGTGCTGTATCCATGTACAAGGCAAGAATAAAGGGGAGCAGGGGCAGCCAGTGATATCTCCCTCTAACATAAGGGAAATAAAAGCTTTCCCAAAAGCTTTCAGGCAGATTTTTATTTATATATGATTGTGCACTACTGGGAAAGAGATTGTTTAACATTTGTAGTATTCTATTGTGGAAATGAAAGAGGGGATTGGAAAGCTTACGTAGTCTGCCTCATTTAAGTATTGTCATCTCCAGGGTTATGCTGTTGTCTTTAGAAAGGATTAATCCTAATAAATGGTTGATTTGGGATTATGCTCAAATTTTCCTGTTTCCTAAATGTATGCTTTTCAAATTATGGTTAGGTATCACATTTACTGCTCTTTAAATTTCCCACCCTTAGTAGTCTCTTATGCCTAAAATTCATGACCTCAATGACACTGAAGAGTTAGTTCCATGGGAGTGAAGAATGCATTACCTAAGCATTGAGCATTAGGTAAGAACTTAGGAGCTCTGAAAGGCAAACAGCAGCATTTTGGTTTTGTATGACGGGAAAGAGGGAGGTGTTTCTTCATGTGAAAATAGTTGTGATACTAACAGTGTACAAGAAAAGTCAGCCTCGCAGCAGTTTGAGGGTTGTCATCGATAAGCAGACATCATTGCTTTGCAGTCATCTCTTGCTACAAACTGTGCCTATATCCGTCTAATGCTTTGGTACCCTACTGGCAGAAATGTGAGATTAGTATAATGAATTTTTGTTTTCTTTTTTCTGTCATTAGGACACAAAACATTTTCTAAAATTCCACCTAAGAATTAAAACCATAATGGCAAAATATGTTTTAGGGTTTGGGGCTTCTTCTTAACAGCTACCTCTAACCTGGTTACTCACAAAGACTTGTTATGGAAATGGAAAACAATTCTCTTTAGAGTCTTCTCTTAAACAAAAACATTTTTTGTTACCAGTTCTTGAGCAATGTTTCATTCCAAATATAGTGACATTAGACTTGCATCAAGCATAGGATGTGGAACTGCACTTGTTCAAGTATTTCATTTTGGCAGCAGCACAGAAGAGAATATAATTTTCCAAGGAATGCTTCACTCTATCTCCCTTAGTAGGTGGAGAATCACTATCCATAAGTTTAATTAGTATATTATATTTAATAAATATTCTTTATATTTTAGGTTGTACTCTATACTAATTTGTCAATTGATTACACTTATAAAATTCATAAAGTACATTTCCTTTATGAAACATAAAAATAAAGACAATGATATTTTAAAATATAAAACATAATGACTAAACATAGTCACACTGCCTTTTTCAAAATGCAAATGTACTGCTTTCACATTTATAATTGGTGGCATTTTTGGTCACCGCATTATACGGCCCAGCAGCACCTTGCAAAACAACTAATTATTCTTTTGTGTGTGCAAAAGCCCTGTATACAAAGAAAGAAGGATCCATGGATAAAGGTATTTCTTCTGTAAAAGACACAGACCAGCACTGCATATTCAAAATTAGTCATTGAGTAATACCTGAAGACACATAGAGTCTTATATGTTAAGAACGGAAGGCAATAATTTAAATAACAGTTACTCATAGTATTAAATTAATTAGAAATCCATCAGCTGTCTCAGATAGCATATGAAGTATGGATGATTCTCCAGTTGATGAAACCTTATCACTCATTCATTCAGTTCAGCTTATTGTGTTCTTCCTTTGAGTTAAATATTGTGCAACTTGCTTAATAGACCACAATGGAGGTCAACACACTATCAGCCACAGACTTTGAATAGAGTAAAGGGATTGAAATGTAAAAAAGTATGACAAGAGGAAGCAGGGAGAAACTGGGAAACATAAAAAGAGGTAGTAAGGTAGTCTGCAGAGATTTGTGGACAATGACATCTCTGAGGACCAAAACCAGAAGCCTGAATCAGGAGTTAACCCATTGAAGTGGGGCGGGAGGAAGGAGGAGGGTGTGGATAGAAATGCGGGGAAAAGAGAGTACATGTTGAATCATAAACATTGCTGAGGTTGATGATTGACTGAGAGAACATTAACTGGTTTTTGATCCATGTAGAGATGGAGAGGACTTGAAGTATGGTGAAAATTAGACATTCTGATATATTAGCCCTACAAAGGCAAGAGGCCATTATCAAACTCCACTTTATGGCTCAACTAATGAGTGAGGCCTGTTAGTGAGACTGAAGAGAAAGGAGAAGCAGATTGGAGAAGCAACTCAGAGTGTATGTTCAATGCTGTGTGTGTTAACTTTTACAAACCTAGACGATGATTAAGTAGAAGGATATTTGCAGTAGAATATATGTTTCTGAGGCTCAGTAGAGATATTTGAGCTGGATGTACACATTTGGAAGTTAACATATAGACCAGCTAGTGTGTGATGATCCTGTACATACAGATGGAATATTTCAAATAGATTGTGTAGATTAAGGAAAGGATAAGACCCAGCTTGTAACCTGGATAAATGTTGACATTTAAAAGAAAATAAAACCTAGAAAGGAGGTCAATTTCCAACAGCTAAATAGATTACTTTATAGAAAAGTGACCTATAATATAACA
Source organism: Murina feae (assembly GCA_004026665.1). NCBI lineage: Eukaryota > Metazoa > Chordata > Mammalia > Chiroptera > Vespertilionidae > Murina > Murina feae. The sequence continues at coordinate 11,872 of PVJC01018074.1, read as the reverse complement.
GAGATTGACAAAATTTTTCTGCAAAAGGTAAGAAACTAAATATTTAAGCTCTGTGATAAGGTATTTGTCCCAACTATTCAACTCTAAAGGCAGTCATAGACAAATGAATAAATAAATGAGCTTCATTGTGCTCCAATAAGATTTATTTACAAAAATAGGTGAAGGACTACCTTTGGCCAGTGGGCTGGAGTGTGTCAACTTCTGAAATACATTATTAGTAAGGCAACTGAAAGAGATTATTGGAACAAGGAAGAAGTAGTCCATTGATGTCAAATAGTGCTGAGGAATGGAGTAGGAGGAGGACTGAGAAATATCCACAAAATGTAGCATAAACCCACCATTGGTGATTTTGGTGAGAACGTTCATATGGTGGAGTCTTGATAACGTAACAGTATTTGGAGGAGTGAATGTGAGGTGAGGAAGAATGAGCAGCATGTAGATGAAGACTATGTATAATTATTTGTAGAAGAGAATAATTTACTGGGGGAACTTGAAGTAAAGGCAGAATATTATTTGCTTCTTTGTTTTTAAGATACCGTCTTCAGTATATATAGAGAGAACAAGGGTTAAAAGCCAATAGAATGAGAGAAGGGTTTCAGTTTCCTGAAAAGGCTGACAGGTGGGTATCTGGAGCAGATGCAGAGAGTAATATGCAAATTGACCATTACCTGAGACACCTAAGCCATGCCCACCAGCCAAGCCATGCCTCCCAGCCAACCAGAGTGGCTGTATGCAAATTAACCCAGCCAAGATGGAGGCCGGCAGCTACGAAGCTAGAGCAAATCAGAGGCTTTTGTTGCAACTGTCTGCCTAGGCTGGCTGAGCCTCTGCTCACAGACACGCCCACCAGTCAAGCCATGTCTCCCAGCCAATCAGAGCAGCTGTATGCAAATTAACCCAGCCAAGATGGAAGCCAGCAGCCATGGAGCTAGAGCAAACCAAAGGCTTCTGTTGCAACTGCCTGCCTAGGGTGGCTGAGCCTCTGCTCACAGCCATGCCCACCAGCCAATCAGAGTGGCTGTATGCAAATTAACCCAGCCAAGATGGAGGCTGGCAGGGCGGCTCTGCACTGGGAGCCTCCGTGGCTGGCACAGCTGTGCCAGGTGTGTCAGCTCAGTGTGGGGGGGTCCAGCCTGGGGCCTCCTCAGGGCATCCAGGAGTGCCTATCCTGGGTCCACTGCCTGGTTCCACCTCCCAACTCCACCCCAGGTATGTTTCTTCAACAGCAGGACCCCACCGAAGGATCCTGCACCAGCATCTGCCCCTGGCTTGCCACCCAGCTCTGAGCCAGGTGTGTCCCCTCAGTAGTGGGGGCCCACCAGGCATGTGTGATCATGGGCCCTCTAGTGGGAAACGTCCAGGCCTGCACTCACCAGCCTTCCCACCCCCCAGTGCACGAACCCTGAAGGGGCTGTGGGCAGCCTGAAAATGGCCCTCAGCCCCTCACCCAGGCTGGCCAGGCATGCCAGCAGGTGGACATCCTCCCCTGAGGAGTCCCAGACTACAAGAGGGCACAGGCCGGGCTGAGGGACCCCCACCCCCCGAGTGCACAAATTTTTGTGCACCAGGCCCCTAGTTGTTTATAAGTTTGAAAGAGATAAGATACCAACTAGATAGGTATGAAAAAGACATATCACAAATATGTGTTTTGTGGGGTGTCTGAGTGACTTTGGCATTACTAGACAAGAGTTATAAGAAATATATCTCTGGTATATATAAACAATTGAGGTAAAAACAAGTATATATACATATAAATACTAAGAATAATTTTAAAGAAACTAATATTAAGGAACTTACTAAATTTTTATTGCTAATGTCCATTTGAATGTTTTTTATTTTATTTCAGTAGCTCAGTACTTTTTATGACTTTAATTCACAGTATTCTATTGCTTTTTTGGATGGTTTTAATACCTCATCTTGTAATTCTTGATTCCCAGGCACTAAAAGAGTGTTAGCAAATGGTAGAGAACGCCACTCCAAAGTGTGTAGAAGTCATTAATGTTTGCAAAGTTTCAGCTTAAGAAAAAAAATGTACCCAATTACATCTTTTTCTCAAATTATACAAACAAAGAGTTCATTTTATATATTTCAGATTTGAAGAATGTTTTTCCTCTGGCCAGGAAGAAAGTTGGCTTTTATTGAGTCCTCAGTTCACCTTATCTCAATTTTTTCTTTCTCTTTTTACTCTTTTTAACATTTATGATACAATTTCATTCTAAATCGCAATGGAATAAGTTAATAGAAATTATTCTAGAACAGAGAACCAAATTCTTTTTAAAAGGTTAATATAAACCCAGAACATTGAAATATGCAACTTGAATTTCTAGGGACAGTGCAATTTTCATCAGGCACTTTACTTTCAAAACAGTGAGTGTGGAGGGGAGCTGTAGTAGTCCTGGTCATTTCTAGGCAGATGATTGATATGGTGACTTAGTTCCAGACACAAGAAAGACAATTTACTGGCTGAGAAAATGTTGAGCTATATATTTCTATTCCCGCAATATGAAAAGCAGCCATAGCACCTAGGGTTTTAGTTTCTAGCTTCATTAACCTGACAAATCTCACATGAAAATATTTTCAATTACCAATTATTTGTGATAGCATGCCATTTTCTTTTAAGAACAAAGTTTAATTGCTTTTATTACAACTTCATCTCCTAGATGTTATTTAAAATACAGGCTTGTGTGTTAATTTGGGATATGGTCTGTTTTGTTTACTTATTTAAGGTACAATTGCAACCCAATGTTAACAGTTTACTTCTTTCCAAAAACCCTAATAGCATACTCATTTTGAAGGAGTGTATGAAAAAGGCACATTAATGTTGAAAGTAATAATTAAGCTGCCTTTAGTCTATCTGAAAACTCAGGCTCATTATAAATAAAGATAAACAAGTGCAACATAAAGAACATTTATTCCTTTTTAATGGACTTTTAAGTTAGTTTCTCATATAGTTGATGAATGTAATAAAATAAAATTAAATTAAAAGAAATGTCAAGGAGAAAACACATTTAAAAATTAACAAAGCCCACAATAAATTTGCAATTACATGACCATTAAAGGTTTTAAAAGGGGGTTAATCTTGGCAAAAAGGGGAAAAAAATCGACACTATTGGAGCTTTAGCGGGAACAATTATTATCATTGCAAATTACTTAAACTATTAAGCTGAGAATAATTCAGAAATATCATTAGCAGTCAAATTACTGAAAAAACTTGTTTTCTTTCCCTCTTTGCTTAATTTAAACTTAATGTCTGCTTATTCTCACACAAGCAGAAAATGCTGATAAATAATTCCAGAGCATGCCTAAACATCTCCCTTCACAGCCAGCTTCTAATTTGATCTCTGGAGACCCTTCTCGGTAGCTGAATAAAATATTTCCATTTATTCTAGTAGAGCCTCTACCACCATACGTTTCTAATCTCGAGCTGCTTGGTAATGCCTCTAGATGAGGTCCTCAGCAAATCATTAAACTTGTTCAATAACAACGTGACAAAACACAGGAGATTTGCCGTTAGTGAAACAAAGAAGTTGTTCAAACAAGGGGGGGGGGACTTTAATAAGCTAACTTGAATTTCTAGGGCAAATTTGAGAGACTATTTAACGTTTTAAACTTTCTGGCAGTCACCGTATAAGGAGACTTCGAATACACAGTATCTGAATATTTCACAAGGGCCATACTTTCAAGATTCAAAAACACTACCCTGGAAACCGCTTTCACTGGTCCAATGCAGTGTCCACTTGGGTCCCTCTATGCCATGCACAAGGCCTCCGAGTGTGCTCAGAATTTCATCTCTGCGAATATATGAAACGCCGAACTGCTAATTTGTTTGTTTTTAATAAAAATAAATGTTACGATAATCAGATAATGGAAATTACTTTGCCCAACTGTCCAATCCATCAAGATGCAATTTGATGAAATGAAAGACTTGTTAAAGGTAATTTTTCTTCCCAGGCTAGAAATTCATATAAGCACTGATAAATTTATGTCATATAAGCCACATGAGCAATTAAGAAGAAATGTTAGCAGAATGAAGCAACATTTTAATATGTTCAGGGGTTGGATTCCACAGTAAAATGAGGATGAAATCTGACTGCCTGGGGAGGAGCTGACACTGGAAAAGTTGTAAGTCCTAAAAGCAAGGAGGAGGAGTGATTCGTGTCTATTGACAGTTCATCAGTCTTGCTGTGTTGCTGGATTATTGTATTTTTATGTTGAAAAAATTCTTACTCTGTAAACACTTTGTTGAGCCTGTTTTTCAATGTCAAAGTTTACTTGTACAAAAGAAAGTAGCAGTAAGCGAGATTACACAGCTAGAAATAAGGAAGGCATTCCCTACACATCTTTAACATTTCCACTCAAAGTTCCATGATTATGAATTTTGGTCTAAAACAATTTTTTTGTCATTCAGTGGCAAAAAATAAGAAGTTTTAGTTAATTTCATTATTCTCATTTCATGATTACTTGATGTCCTCTACTCCCAGAATGTTCTGTGCTCTTTCTTGAGTGGCAGAGTTAATTACATCGTCTTTTCCTTCACCAGTTCTCTTATCGTCTTAACCTTCAGCTTCTTCTCTCAGTCTTTTCTCTTAATGGCTTTCTTATTTTTCTTTTTTATCTGAATCAGAATTTTCAGGAAATCTTACTATGTGTTGGAGATAATGAAGAGCCTGGAAGGGAGACCTGTGCGATGGCTGATCCCCATCACCACTGCAATACTGACTTCGGGAAGCCAGAGGAGCTAACATAGCTCTGTTCTGATGTATGTCCTGGCACTGCAGCATTCAGAGCCATTGTTAGACTTACAATAAAAGTTGCACTTACTGTGTATCCAAAACAACATATATTTAGACCAGAAAAGGAGTCATATGTAAGTAAAAATGAAGAATTTGCACATTACCTTTAACAAAGTGCAATTAATTAGTGATAGCTTTTTCTTGCTCTTATTATGGTCACTATATAGACATAGAAATTAGAAAAAAAAAATACTCCCAAAAGGTTGTGCTAGCGTGTGTGTGTGTGTGTGTGTGTGTGTGTGTGCGTACTAGAGGCCCGGTTCACGAAATTCCTGCACGAAGTGGGAGTGAGGGGTGGGGGTGGTGTCCCTCAGCCAAACCTGCACCCTTTCCAATCTGGGATCCCTTGAGGGATGTCCGACTACTCGTTTAGGCCCGATTCCATGGTGGCATCGGGCCTAAACGGGCAGTCGGACATCCCTTTCACAATCCTGGACTGCTGGCTCCCGACCTCTCACCTGCTGATTGCCCCTAACCACTCCCCTGCCAGCCTGGTCAATGCCTAACTGCTCCTGTGCTGGCCTGACTGACCCTAACTGCATTCCCCCTGCAAAGATGGTCCCCCCAACTGTCCACCCCTGTAGGCTTGGGTTCCTCCCAACTGCTCTCTGCAGGCCTGGGTCCCTCAACTGTCCTCCCTTGCTGGCTATCTTATGGTGGCCATCTTTGACCACATGGGGGCAGCCATCTTGTGATGGTCAATTTGCATATTATTCTTTTATTAGATAGGATATATTATATATACACATTTATACATATAGTGTGTGTGTGTATGTGTGTCTATACTGGTGTGTATGTGTTATTACCAAAGTTGTTGCTATTTGGAAAAAAATATTCTAATACAAAAAGATGATGATTCTGCTAGGGCAATCGACTTAATCCCCCTTTATCTCAATCCTCTCATTTGGAAAATAGTGAGAGCAATGCCTATTCTAGGTTGTTGTGTGAAATGAGAAAAATACAGTCCCTAAAATGTTATAAGCATGTGGTCATGATTTATTGTTGTTGTTATTATTACAGCATAAAGATCAAGGTGCAACTGTATGGGATCTCTTTGTTATTGTTTAATTTCTAAGTATTTTCTCATTTATATATCAAACTATTCTAAACATACATCACCTTCTGTAACTACTAGCCTTTCATTGTATATATAGACTTTTGAAGTGAGGAATAGAGTAAAGTTTAGATCTTTTGGAGCATCTACACTTGAATCAAAAAGGCACATGTGCTTTCCAGCCCCACTACTTACCAAGCAAGTTCACAGTGATCAAGCACTCGCTCAGAATATCTCTGTGAACTGGGGCTAATAAAAGAATAATAATACATAGGTCACAACCTTGCTCTAAGGCTTAACTTACTTCATATTTGTAAAGAGCTTAGAATGGTGGTGCCTAGCACAGGGTAGTGTTTTGTGTTTGTTTAAACAAAGTTTCTACTATAGTATGACCTTGAGCCCATCTGAGCCTCGCTTTGCTTACTTGTAAGGTCAGAATACTAATTCCTCCCTCATAGGGTTATAGGGAGGATTAAATGAAATACTACACATACAATGCTTGGATATGAGTGCAATAAAAAATGGCTGCTATCATTATTATTAATTCTCCTAATCCTCTACCATCATATTTTATCACTCTTGTGAAGAGAAATCCTTTAAAGATAGTTCCATAAAATATTTTTCTGTTAAAGGGTTTTCCATTTCAAGAAATATTTCTAATGGATTATTCATCCTGGAGGGCAAACTTCAATTCCATGCCCTTCAGGTCCACACTAAAAATGAACACATACCTTCTTTAATATGCTGTTCAAGATACTACAACTAACATATCGGTGTTTATATATAATGATGCCTACTTAGGCACAATAGTAGAGTAGAAAGAAAATAAGGTATATCATCAGAAAGCCTAAGCTTTTAATCATGATGTATTAGATGGCCACCCAGTTGGGAAAGATATTCCATACCTCTAAAGCTCACTTTCTTCAAACATAAAACCCACGTTCCATGTTATTGGGGACAATCATCTATTCAATATACCTTGTGTCAGGGGTGGTAACAGATTGGTTTGACCAAAGATGGCAGCAATGTGTGAATGAAGTCCAAACAACACTGTGATTAATATGGTGTCTATAGAAACATCTATGAGTGTTAATTCTGATGAATGTTGGCATTAATTTTTAGAATTTTATAGAATAGTTTATACTATGCTGGTTCTAAAGTGTGGTCAGTAGGGTAACAGCACCCAGTCATCTGGGAACTCAGAAGTGCAAATTCTTGAGCCCCATTTTATAACTAAAGAATCAGAAACTCTGAGGGTGAGGCATTAAAATCTGCACTGTAATAAGCTCCCCAAGTGATTCTGAGGCCGCATGAAGTTAAGAATAACTACATTAAATAATTCTAAAAATCACTCTGTATGTTCATTATTGTTATTGACTCCATTTTACTAATGAGGGTCCAGTCAGGGAAATAGAAACCTCTTGATATGCCTCAGAAAATTTAATTTAGGAACTAAATTAAGTTTAATACAGGAATTTAATATAGGAAATTGATTACATAAATAATGGGAGAATAAGAAGTTGCTTCTAACTCTAGAGGTACACAGAGTGATAGTACCTTGCTATATCTGGGACCACCTTGAAGAAGATACTAGTAGAACCACAGTGGGATTTCCCTGTGTGTGCCCAAAGGGTGAGTGGCTATCCAAGGCACAGAATCTGCCAAAACTTTACACGAGGCAGAGGGGAAGACAGAGGAACACCACACTATTATTCTGTTCCAGAGGATACTGGGGGATGGAGTTCCCTGTAATAAAGAAGTGAATAAGGGCAGAGCAGTGAATAAATCTGAAGGCCAATTGCAAATGGACCACACAAATGGTTATTTAAGCCAGTTTTCCAAAATTAGTTAGTAGATGACAAGCTGGGACATGAAGCACGGAACTTACTCACCAGATCCAGCCTTTCCACCACTCTACCATGAGAACAGAAACTCCTAGCAAATCAGCAACGAGCGAAAATATTCCAGAAGAATTCATGAAAAGAGCATATCTCACAGTTCAAATATTGAGATCTGATGACATCTAGAAATACATAATAGCTTAAACTATACATAATACATAATAGCTTAAAGCCTGAATTTCAGATTTTCTCAGTCATCCAGGTTTATTTACAAAGAGGCAGGTTAAATAGATTTTCCATGCTGGCTGAAATATACACAGGAAATGATCAGATGCTATGACAGTGGATGGCATTTGATGATAATTAGGGTCATAGTCACCAAGATCTATATTTCTTACACTTTGATTGATCTGATGTCCTCAGAAACATTTATGGATGTTAATTCTGATTAATGTGTGCTGTACTGTTAGCACACATTTAATTGTTGAGCTAATTGGCCTTGCTCTTCCTGAATTACTTTATAAGAGTAATTATCTGAGACCTTGTTTGAGCAGTTAGGTGCTAAAGAACTGTGTTGTTGTTTTTTTCTGTGTGTGTATGTGTGTGTGTGTGTGTGTGTACCACTTAAAATAAACCTGGCTTGTTGAGCTGTTGTTTTACCCATTCCTCTTTCTCTTTCAATTTAGAGAGAATTCTCAGAGGTAAACCACAGGAAGACTTACACATGAAAATTCCCTGAGGTCAAAGCTAGTAGCTGTGCCAAGTTGGAGACTCTAGGCATATGATAGCTCTTTGGGAGTTAATTTTCACATTGCCTGCCAAATATGAATTTGAGACAAGCCAGGCGAACATTGGGCTTCTTGCAACTTTACTTGTGAAGGTGAAAAATGAAGACACTTCTAATTAGTAAAAAATGGTTTGTAACAAGAGTTTGAATTCAAAATTCTGTGGTTGGTATAGTATACATATGGAAGTATAGCTAGATTCAGTTGCCAAAATTTACAATCCATTTCCTTTCTGCAGTATTTGAATCCATATGGGTATTAGGGAGATCCAATTTTTGTCAAAGTGCCTTCCATATTTATAGGACAAGATAGTTAAACTTGAGCACCTTTTTAAGATATGTTCAGATTTAGTTTTAAAGTTCATAATCCACTTAGATAAGGGAGAAAACTAATAGGTGACTGCCTCAAGGTAATTTTGCCCACATTAGGGAAGGAACCAAGATGGCGGCATAGGTTAACTTGTGTGAACTTGTTGCCTCACACAACCACATCAAAACTACAACTAAAAGACAAAACAGATATCATCCAGAACCACGGGAAGGTTGCCTGAATGGAAGTTATATAACTAGAAGGAAAGAGAAAAGCACACTGAGACTGGGAGGAGGTGTGGAGATGCGGAGGTGCGGAAGTGTGGAGGTACAGAAGTATGCACAGAAACCGTCTGGCAACTGGGTACGCTGTTATCTTTTTCAATTGGGAGAGAGATACAAGCTCTTGACTGCTTTGAACTCCAGTTCCAAGAGAGATTATGGAGACCCAGACTCATACGGGGAGAAACTGGACTGTCTGGCATCAGACCAGAACATGAGGGCGGCTTTCTCTCAGAGGTGCTTGCAGCGATCATTATTTCTGCAAGGTGCTGCGGGACAGAGATCTGGGGACCTCCTCAGGGCAGGGCTGACAGGCAGCCATTGCTGTTTACTTAAGGTGACCAGATTTAAAGCGCTACACCATTGACTGGGGAGGTTATTTTTTTTTCTTTTTCTTTCTTTCTTTTTTTTTTATTATTACTTAAAATATTACAAAGAGTAATCGGGGCTTTGTTAAAACATCGAGGGACATGGGACAAATTGTGAAAAATCGGGACCATCCCACCAAAAGTGGGATGTCTGGTCACCTATGTTTGCTCCACCCTGGTGATTCCCTGAGACCCCGCCCCCCCCCAATTTACAACCCCACCCAAACTGTGCCCAGAGGCTTTCACATATGAATTGCCTGACACTTTTAATCTAAAACCTAACAAAGTGCAGCTGGGGCAGAGAGCTCTAGAGCTTCCAAAAGACAAAGAGAGAATCTTAAAAGCAGCAAGAGAAAAGCAGTTAGTGACCTAAAGAGAACACCCATATGACTGTCAGCTGATTTCTCAACAGAAACCATGCAAGCCAGAAGGGAGTGACAAGAAATATTCAAAGTGATGAATAGCAAGAACCCACAACCAAAATTACCCTACCCAGCAAAGCTATCATTTAGAATTAAAGGTCAGATAAAGAGCTTCACAGATAAGAACAAGCTAACCTAGTTCATCACTGCCAAACCAGTATTATATGAAATGCTGAAGTGTATTCTTTAAGAAGAGGAAGAAGAAGAAAAAGGTAAAGATAAAAATTATGAAGGCTTGACAGCAGCCTGCATTGCTTCACAGCTGGGCCTCATCTGGGCACCTCTAAACCCCAAACAAAGAGGAGGAATCTGTAGATCTCTCTGTAGCTCCTGCTGGGTGACTTCAGACAGTGGCTGACTTTGTATCTTCTTGGAGATCCAAGAACCAGTGTACCCAGTGGTCAGAGTGGGACCATACCAGATCACAGCTTTTCAGATACACCTCAGGTAATTAGGGAGTCTGAGCCACTGGGCCCTAGAGGACACCTAGCACACAAAGCCACTCTATCAACACAGGGAAGCAGCCAAAAGGCAGAGACAAAGAAACATGTCACTAATAAAAGAAATGGATGAAAGCAAACTACTTGATAGAGAGTTTAAAACAACAGTTATAAGGTTACTCAAGAATCTTCTAGAGACCTCTGAGAAATTTAGTGAGACCCTCAAGGATATGAAAAAGGACCAATTAGAAATTAAGCATTCACTGATTGAAATAAAGAATATCATACAGAGATCCAACAGCAGACTAGAAGATCGCAAGAATCAAGTCAAAGGCTTGAAATATGAAGAAGCAAAAAACACCCAACTGGAAAAGCAAAAAGAAAAAAGAGTCCAAAAATATGAAGATAGTGTAAAGGGTCTCTGGGACAACTTCAGGCATACCAACATCCAAATTATGAGGGTGCCAGAAGAAGAAAGAGAGCAAGATATTGAAAATGTATTTGAAGAAATAAGACAGAAAACTTCCCCTACCTGGTAAAAGAAATAGATTTACAAGTCCAGGAAGCACAGAGAACCCCAAACAAAAGGAATCCAAAGAGGACCACATGAAGATACATCATAATTAAAATGCCAAGGGCAAAAGACAAAGAGAGAATCTTAAAAGCAGCAAGAGAAAAGCAGTTAGTGACCTAAAGAGAACACCCATATGACTGTCAGCTGATTTCTCAACAGAAACCATGCAGGCCAGAAGGGAGTGACAAGAAATATTCAAAGTGATGAATAGCAAGAACCCACAACCAAAATTACTCTACCCAGCAAAGCTATCATTTGGAATTAAAGGTCAGATAAAGAGCTTCACAGATAAGAACAAGCTAACCGAGTTCATCACTGCCAAATCAGTATTATATGAAATGCTGAAGTGTATTCTTTTTTGTTTGTTTGTTTGTTTGTTTGTTTTAATTTTTTAAAAATTATTATTACATAAAGCTTTACAAAGATTAGTACATATATCTCTTTTTCCACCTGCCCTTCCCCCCGCCTCCCCTACCCCCCAGTGTTTTGTGTCCATTGGTTATGCTTAAATGCATACACAAAAGTCCCATGTCTGATCTGTTACCTTCCTCCCCATGTCCCTGTCCTTGTTGCTGTAATTTGACAGTCTGTTTGATGTTGTTCTGCCTCTGAATCTATTTTTGTTCACCAGTTTATAATGGTTATTATTATCCATAGATGAGTGAGGACAAGTGGTATTTTTCTTTCATTGACTGGCTTATTTCACTTAGCATTATGTTCTCCAACTCCATCCATAAGCCTGCAAATGCTAAGAACTCCTTCCTTTTTACAGCAGCATAGTATTCCATTGTGTAGATGTACCACCATTTTCTAATCCATTCATCTGTTGATGGGCACTTAGGCTGTTTCCAAATTTTTGCTATGGTAAATTGTGCTGCTATGAACATAGGGATGCATATGTCCTTTCTGATTGGCGTTTCTGGTTTCTTAGGATATATTCCCAGAAGTGGGATCACAGGGTCAAAAGGGAGATCCATGTTTAATTTTTTGAGGAAACTCCATACT
>PVJC01018073.1:0-31758 GCA_004026665.1 Murina feae | reverse complement strand
GGCCACGCTCAAAAAAGAGAACAACAGGCAGGGGAGGGCAAGAGTCTGAGAGATCAACAGAGAGGGGGTGCCTGCTCCAAGCCTCCACGGTGTGCCTGGGGGCAGGCCCCCGGCAGGTAGACACACACAGGAGGACTGCTCCGAGCCTCAGCTGCGGCTGGGGGCAGGTCCCCAGTGGCCACACACACACACACACACACACACACACACAAAAGGCGCCTGGCAGACTGGGGCCATCATAGGACATCCACTGAGGGGTCCCAGACTGTGAGAGGGCACAGGCCGGGCTGAGGGACTCCCTCCACGCCGAGTGCACAAATTTTTGTGCACCGGGCCCCTAGTAATAATAATAAATTCTATTTATTGGTATTATCATTATTACTCTTTTTCTTAATGGAGATCTAACAAAAGTTATCAATTACTTAGAAGACATGATAAAAAAGAAACATTTTAAAGAATTCTGGAATGCCGACCAAGGTATTTATTTCAGCCAGTTGCTTGAAGCTCCTCAGAGCGAACCTTTCCTTGGACGGTTGATATGTTTGTGACTATACATCAATGAGTGGACATTCAACAAAAAGATGGTTCTATAGTCAGCTATGTGAGCTCCATCTAAAGCTAAACATTTTAGTTGTGTCCACTTCTTTTCGAAATCACCAATTAGAGGTCACATTGTCTGCTGAAAGGCTAACCTGGATAATACACCTGGAACTGCATCTTAGCTAAAGGTGGTGAAACCTACTAATAAACAGATGCAAACAAATAAAGCTAACTCTCTGGTGAAGGTTACTTAGATTAACTGGATCCTGACCTGAATGTTTATTCACTTTCACGAGAACTATATGTTTATAGAATAAATATTTTATGACCCATGGCAAATTTCAGACCCCAAATTAGAGTAATAAAAATGTATGATTTCAAGCTGGATATAAATAGAGTTATGCACAAGTTTCTAAAAAAAATTAAATAAACATCCATATGGCCTTCAGGCACCATATATGATTTGTAATGTTTAAATACCTGAAATGTCCTCTCTCTGTTTGTAATTGTTGGCTTTTCTCTCCCTAGTCCTTTCTTCCCTTCCTTTCTCAACAATATTTGACATATTGCTATGTGCTGGAATTCTGCTGAAGGAGCAGCTCAACCTTCCAAACTCACTTGAATGTTCTGTGTTCAGCTGTAAGAGACAAATTTTGCCCAGGAGTCTACTGTTTGCAGAGTTCAGTGGGAGAAGCAGCAGTTCTCACTGGTGGGAACGCCTGTGAGGCTACGACTGCTCTTTGTATGTCTTTTTAGGCTTCCAAGGCCACTTCTTCTAGAACCAAGAATAAGAAGCAGTCTTGTCAGAGCGTCACAGGCCCAGTGAAGAAGCTGGCTGAGCCATCAGTTCGTTCCTCCCTGAGCATATACAGCTGGCAGCTTCTCAGATGGAAGCAGATGATCCAATCTGAGTTGAAAAGCCTCAATTTGAAGGCAAATCCATCTTGCCTTGCATTCTCTGGTTGTTGACCACCTGAGGTAGAGCAGCCAGTCCTGTCCCTCTTGCCTTATTTTGCTAATTACACATTTTAAGCTAAATAGTAATACATGCTTCCCTCCAAACCCATGAATTCAATCCTAAATATGGTGCCCATGGATCTGATTAACACTTTAAAAAATCTTTAGGAAAAAATGACTATCTTTACCGAGATCCACTTTTTACTATCCAAGTGGCTGCTAAGAAATCACTGTGGAATAGTACAAAGAATATGAGATTTGAAATGAAATGACCTGGTTTGAGTAGTGGCTTCTTAACTAGTCACTTGCGTAAAGATTAAAAGGAAAAGAGAACAGGAGATGGTGTTTATTCTGGACTAGGCAGGCTAAGATGTAGTCATCTGGGGAGGGAACAGAATGTGCAAAAGTAAGAAGCAGGCAAATGCTGGTAACTGCCTGTGGAGGGAAGTAGTTGTAGGGAATTAGTTACTGCCAGATTTGAAAGAATGCTAGATGCCATGTTAAAGTGTTTGGGATTTAGCTTTAGGGCATGGAAGGCCCTTAGAGGCTTCTGAGTAAGGTCTGATCACATTGTTGTTTTAGGCGAGTGATCTTGGAGAAACGCGAGGCTACCTTAGAAGAGGCAGGGAGACCCGTGTGAAGACTGTGTCAATGAGGGAATGACAAGGTTAAAATGGATGGGAAATTTGTAAAATTTGTGAAATCAACAGACCTTCCCATTATCCCCTGGAAGTAGTAGATGACAGTGGGTTGCAGAGTTTGGGGAGATCCAAGACACACTGAAGGGGAAGGATGATCTGGACTGATGACAAAGTAGATATGAAGGAGAGAGAGGGAGATTCTAAGATTTTCTGGTCTATGACTGGGGCAGCTAGAGTGCAAGTGGAATGTGTGTGTGTGTGTGTGTGTGTGTGTGTGTGAAACAGGAAAAGTTGCAGGTTTGCAGGGAAAGGTGAAAAGACAAAATTAGTTGCAAACAAAGTGTTCTGAATTTCGCCATCTGTAAGAGGGTTGGGAAGGGTGCTTGCACATCTGTGGGGGAAAGAGGCTGGTCCAGATGATCTCTCAGGACCTTTCTGGGCTGAGCAGTCAGATCTCATTTTCCAGAGGGGTCCTATGAGCTCCCATTGTTCCCTGAGGCACTTAGGGCTAGAAGAACCTTCTGCTGCTATTGAATGATTTTAACTCAGTTGTGAGCTTCCACAAGTGTTTTTTGAGGCCAAAGATTTTTCACACACTGAAAAAAAAAATACATGAAGGGAAAGCTACCTCCCACTTTGGGGAATGTAATGAGAAAACTTGAACATTTTCAGCTAACAGCTTTTTATGGGCTATGAATAAGTAAACACAGAGTGAAATAAAAGAGAACAAGTATGAGCTTCACTGGAGAAAGATTTCTTTCAGTGAGCCAGTCAGAACCAGCCCCGTTTACCCTTCAGAAGGGCAAATATAGGCATATTCGCCTCTGAACTCAAGTCTGACATTGACCTGCTGTGGTCCAGATCAAATCACCAGGTCTTTGATTCCTTTATGCATTCACATATCAACCATTTACTAAACATCTACGTTATGCTGGACTCACTACAAAGTCCTAAAACACAGACATATAAAGCTTTAGAGCACTCTCAATTTAGTGGGTGAGATAGGTTGATATGTAATTAATTATAAATGCTATTTGGTAGGCCTGATGCTGGACCCCTTGCTGTGTTCTGCATTTCTTCAGCTCTTGTCTTTTAGGTTTTGTCACATAAGGGTGACTGAGCATTTCTGTTCCACTAGGATTTTTCTGGACCAGGAAATAGCATATAGCATCTGAAAATGTGTGTGTCTACAGTGTGGGTAACTATGCTGCAAATAGTCAACTTACAATTGAGTGACTAAGAGAGGTTAGGTGTCTTTCCTCAGGTAATAAAAAGTATAAAAATCTTGATATGACCTTGATGTCCAATTCCAAAGCCCAAGTATTTTTCTCCTTAGTATAAGTTTGATTTGAAATTTTAATCTTCTCCCTTCACTGTTTCTCATGTGTCAGTGACTTTGTGTTTTCTTCCCTTCCTGTTTCAATACTCCTCATGGAAGCCACTGCAGAACATCTTGAAACTGGTTCACTGGAAAGAGCATGGGCTTTGGAGGTGGGCGGCCTGGAAGTGGGACATAGGCAGAAAATGAACTTCCTTGAGTCTCATTTCCTCACCTATGAAAATGGGATCATGACTCTTATCTTGAGGACTGGGTGTAATTTAATAAGATTATGTTGGTAGACTGCCTGGCACAGTCCCTGTGATATTATAATTTGGTCTAGAGATGACAATTTTTCCAGCAAACGTTGCTATTTACTATGAATTCATAGACAATTGAATTGCTTCTCACATGATATATCCAATTTTACTTGTCATCTTTGTAAGAAACGTTTTGATCTCAGAGCAATTATCATCATCGTGGAAAGTTCCAGGAACAATTGTTTTGGGCTGGGTGTCTCTTTCTCTTGCTCTTAAAGTACAAAGATACTCAAGGAAGTGCTTGGTTGTTCCCAGACCAAGTATCCCTCCAGTGCAATACTTGGAGCTCACCTCCTGAGTAGTCTAAGAACAGTGCTGACCTCTAACCTGCTGCTGCTTCTACTCTTCCCCTCTGCCTCTTCTCAGCAGCAAGGTCATTGCTGTCTGGTTCTGCTCCAATGGACAGCCCTCTAGTGGGCATAAGATAGAGATTGGGGAGGCCTAGAAAAGGCACCTATAAGGACTTACTCACAACGACATGATGATCAAAGATAGTGTGACCTCTGGAATATTAAGCTACTTGAAGATAGATATACAAAAAATAAAACACAAAGACCCATTCACTTCATTTATGCAATAAGCATATCTTAGAAGTAACTTTTATTTATCTATATATATAAAAGCCTAAGCGACCATTACCACCGGTTGCTATGACATGCACTGACCACCAAGGGGTAGGTGGTCAATGCAGGAGCTGCCCTCTGGTGGTCAGTGTGCTCCCACAGCCAACCTCCAGCAGCTGGTCAACCTCCCGTGGTCCCTTCCCCTGGCTGGCCAACCCTGATCGGCCCTGATAGCGAGCCAGGCCTAGGGACCCCACCTGTGCACGAATTCATGCACCAGGCTTCTAGTCAATGATGAGAGAGAATCACTGATTGGCTGCCTCCTGCCCAACCCACACTGGGATTGAGCTGGCAACCCTGGTATGTGCCTTTGCCTCTACTAGGAATTGAGCATTGACTTTTTGGTTCATAGGTTGATACTCAACCACTGAGCCATGCCAGCAGGCCCCTTTGAAGCTTCACTATGCTAGGAACTGTGAAAAAACAAGTCACATACAGTCCTGCCCCTGAGAAGTTTGTAGTCTTTTGTAGGAGGTAGATAAGTGCAAGGACATTTACAATACATTGTAGTAAGTGTTAGGATAGAGTATGGATAGCATTATCAATAAAGGTGTAGGAGATGGCATTCTAATCCAAACTTTCCCCAAAGAGGTGAGACTTAGGCCAACTCAAGTGAGAGTTGGGCAGGTTGTCACAGTACATCAGAGGGAGAGGAATAGCACTGGAAAACTCAGGAAGGCAAAATGTTTGTAGCTGTCTGGGGTTCAGGGTCCCTGTTGGTGAGTGGCAAGTGCTGATACTGAAGGCAAGCAAGGCTAAATTTCACAGGCTCACGTATTCCGTGATGAAGAGCTTGCATTTAATTCTGAATGTGCTAGCATGCTTTTGAAAGATTTTAATTTATTTATCTATTCCCACCTTCATTCCTTTAATAATACTTGGTGAACGTGTACTATCAGATTGAATATAGAGTAGAAGTTAAAAGCAAGGACTCTGGATTAAAATTGTTTGGATTCAAATCCTGTTTCTGCTACTTGCATGTGCTCTGACCTTGGACCAGATTTTTTAAATCTCTCATTGCCCCAGTTGCTTCATTTATAAATTGGGGATAATAATAGCCTCCACTTGACAGGATTATTATAATGATTAATTTAAGGTAATATATAAAACATTTATAGCAGTTCTAGACTCAAGGTAAACATTCACCAACTGTTAGCTATAATCATGTGTGACGGGATATGATGAAACCCAGAGAAGGAATGGTCCCTTTTCCCCATGAACCTAGAGTCTGTGGGAAAGGAAAACACTGCTGTGAGAATGAAAATAGACATGACCCGTCCTGTGTGATGATATGTGCCATGATATAGAAGTGAACCGGAGAGGCTTCTAACTTAGATTTGGGAAACCAGAAAAGACTTTGAAAAAAAAGTAATGTTTCAGTCAGACCCAAGAAATGAGTAGAAATAATTAGACAAAAAGAGCCAAAAAAACATCTCAAGCCCTAGCTGGTTTGGCTCAGTGGATAGAGTATCAGCCTGTGGACTGAAGGGTCCCGGGTTTGACTCCTAATCAGGTGTCCCTTTCACCATAATATGCTTCTTCTTTAAATTATAAACTGGCACACAAGGCCATGGGCACAGTCAGCCTCCTGGAGGGTGGATGTGACATTTTTATCTATAGTCAAGCACAGTTGATATTCATAACTTCCTTGGTTAATTTGTTTAAAACATGGAAACTGCCTTTTGGCAAAAAAAAAAAAAAAGACGAAGAAAACATATTTGTTTTGACTCATCGGGAAATGTTAATTTTCTCACATTTACATTGTTTCCCTTTAAGGTGTGAGCTACTCAGAAGTAAAGTGGTTAAATTTTAATTTGCATTGGGATGTCTTGAAATATTTCACAGAGTATCCCAGAAATAGTCAAATAATTAAATGTTCTCAATTCTGGCTAGTTTAGCTGGGGTTTAGCTGTGCCCCTAAGAAACAGGTAACTTCCCAAGGAAATAGAAGTTAGACTTTAAAATGACATCATTGAAAAGAATCATTTTCCTATGACATCTGGATGATAGCCTGGTGAAGTAGGTGAGTCTTGCCCTGTTGGTTTCATAGTGTGAATATAAGTTGTGGAAGAAGATAAGTCATCCCTAGGTAGTTGTGTTTGGTATGTCATGGCTCTCACACAGGACAAGTCCATTAGCAAAGTGGCCAATCATAGCTGCCCAAGTGTCCAGCTTGCTCTGGGTTTTAGAGTTATCAGAAATATGTGGAGAGAGTGTTGGCTATGAGTACATGCTCTCTAGTTAAACAACCTGGGATCAAAGCCCAGTCCAGCCACTTACTAGCCAGGAAAACAGAAATGTAATTTATTTTCTTACTGCCTCAGTTTACTCATCTGTGAAATGTGGTGAGAATGGTTATTATCTAGATCAATTTAGATAATACACTTAAATATTTAGAACAGTTTCTGGAACATAGGATGCACTCAATAAATGTCAGCTATTATTAGTTCACTTTAAATATATAAATAGCCTGGTTGGTGTGGCTCAATGGTTGAACATCGACCTATGAACCAGGAGGTCAGGGTTTGATTCCCTGTCAGGGCCTATGCCCAGGTTGCAAGCTTGATCCCCAGGCCATGCAGGAGGCAGCTGATCAATGATTCTCATTATTGATATCTCTATCTCTCTTCCTTCCTTTCTGAAATCAATAAAAAATAGGTCTAAAAAATAAAAATACATAAATATATGAACACAGTCTTAAATTGTGTGGCTGTGAGAATTACTACAGCTCAGGTCTTTCATTTCATGAGGAAATCAAGGCTTAGAAAAGCGAAGCAACTTGTTTAATTTTACATAATTATTAATGCTCAGTGGGAGGTACGCTGACTGACTCCCATTATATAACTATTTTTACTTTGCAAGATTTTTCTTCTACTTATTCTGAATAGGAATACAGAGTACAGAAGACTATTAATATAGGTGTGCCTTTGGTTTTTAGATTTTATGCAAGTTTTCAGAATGAATTTAATTGCTTTTTAAAATTACTATCTGTTATTTGATATAGGTGAATTAAAAAATTAAACGGATTGTCTTAAACGTATTGTTTTAGAACTCATTAAAAGTGTAATTTAATTATTTTTTTTTTTGTATTTAAGGCCCTGGAGCAAGCTTTTTGTGGTGCTGACCCATCTGCCAACTTGACAAGTGATCCCATGCTGCACATGGACCTGTGTTCTTGCAGGTAGGGAACCGTTATGGGGTAAAATCTAACCTGGGGCACATCTGGGCAGTGGACAATGACGCTATCTGGTGATTGACTCCAGGTCACGGGTCCTTTGTCAACACTTTGTCAACGGTTCCCTTGTCAACACTCTATCAGGGCCGACAGCTTGCATATATTTTTGGGTCTGAACAGCATCTGTGCTGAGGTCTGGCCTCCTCACAGAGCAGACATCAGCATATGGCAGCTCTAGCTTGGGGTAAGCAAATTCATGCTGTTGTACATTTCTCCCTTTATTGTATATTCCTCTCTACATACAAATTTCCTGGTGTTTACATTGAGCTTTTGGAAATTCATCTAGTTTCTGTCTGGTAACTATTGAGCTGTTAATCTTCCAAGTGGATATAGTTATTTATCTTAGACATCTTCTCAACCTCGTGGAAGCAGAAGAGCTAAACAGAAATAATGGGGAAGGGGGATGCTCTTGTTTAAGAAGAGAAGACTCAGGATTACTATAAAAATATGGTAATGATTATATAACAAACATAACTGTTTTTACAGAATAAGTAAGAAGCTTTCTTCATGACCCTAAAATTAGGCTGCTGGGTAAAAGTTGTGAAATGCAGTCTTATATAAGAAAACACTTATTAAAAACAGCTTTATTGAAGTAGAATTGATATTCAAAGAATTACATATATTTAATATGTCCAATTTAGTGAGTTTGAACATACTCAAGCACTTGTTAATAAATCATCAAGATCAAGGTAACAGACATAACCAATATCTCCCAGAGTTCTCTTGTGTCTCTTTGTTTTTGTGGTAATAATTAACCTAATATTTATCCTCTTAACATGTTTAGAAGTGCAAATATCATACTCTTAACTCTGGGCACTGTGCTATACAGCACATTTCTGGAAATTACTCACTTAGCATAACTGGAACTTTGTAACATTGACCAACAGCACCCTATTTCCTCCACCTCCAAGCCCCTGGCAGCCACTCTGTTCTTCTCTGCTCCTGTGAGTTTGCTATTATAAATGCCTCATGAAAGTTGACTCATCCAGTATTTGTACTTCTGGTGGGGCTTCTCTCACACTCTTTGATACATTCAGAGTAGTCCAAGCAAACTACCTGTGAATTCATCAACTCCCCGTTAATAGAATTACTTACACGAAGAGGGATGACTGTTTACCAAAGAAGAGGTAGAGCCCTATATTTTGCTGCTTCCAAACCACCTCAGGATCTTCAGTAGAAGTTCAAATTCCACTTGGCCAATATGGCTCAGTAGTTGAGTGTTGACCTAGGAATGAGGAGATCATGGATAAATTCCCAGTCAGGGCTCATGCCCAGGCTGTGGGTTCGATCCCCAGTGGGGATTGTGCAGGAAACAGCCAATCAATGATTCTCTCCCATCATTAATGTTTCTATCTCTCTCTCCCTCTCCCTTCCTCTCTGAAATCAATAAAAATATATTTTAAAAAGTTCAAATTCCAAAGCACTACTTTGTATAGCTACCGAACTAGGAATCTTCATCTATGTTTTAAAATAATTTCCCCTGGTGTTTTTATATTGCCATATTTTCACAAGGTCATAGAATGGGGTCAGAAACCACTAATTAGGAGGTGTTCTTGTGTTTTGGGTGTGTGCTGGTGAATTTGTATGTGTATGTGCCTTCACACACACATTTATGCATGTGGGAGAGTCCTGAAATAATTCTAAGTCCTCTTCTAACCCTTCCAAAGAAAAACACTCTGATGTTCCTGAGACTTAAAGCATGCTTCCTTTGTAGGTTCACACAGGGCACAATTATTTTAGGTTGAGCAGCAGCATACCTGACTCCACAAAAGTGGGCACATCATGCTCTGGAGGGTTATTTGGAGATAAGATGGGCTGTTCTGCACAGCACCTACATATCTCTGGAGACACTGTTGGGCTTCCTCCTACAATTTATAGGTAATTAAGCATCTGTTTCCATGTTAACTATCCCTACCCAGGGAGACCAGCTGGCTCAAATGCCTCATCTTTCTCCATGTGGCTTCTCTAGCCAAGTCCTCTTACATCATAACATCTCCTCTAATAAGATCAGTTCACATTGACTTTCTTTTTCTGGGCTCCTACAGTCATGTTTATAGCACAGAGCTCAGATCTTGTGTCTTCTCTAGTCATCTAAAACACAGGCCCCTAAAGGAAACAGAGTACCCCATCCATCTTCTTCTGCAGTATTTTTAACATCTGGCATGGAACACAGTTCAGAGTCACTGCTAAGAATGACTTGTTGGCTGATTTTTAAGGCGTATTGTACCAGACGAATAATATATTGAAACAGGTTCCTTCTAAAAATGATAGAACTTACTGTTATTACTCACTGATCTTGCAAACGTAAGGATATTTGCTTGTATTTCCAATGGGAGGTTGGATCCAACAAAATAAATTGGAAACCACATATAAGAATGAATCATCTATTTTTTATTGAATACACATTTTCACGTTAAACATCTTTAATACTTAACATGCATTCCTGCTAGCTTTAGAAACCAACATGGTTTATGGATTCAATTAAAAACCTTTCATTGAAAGGAAATCTATTTTTAATTTTCATTTTAATCATTTAAATATTTAAAGATGTTGCCTTTGTTCTCCAAACTTCTTTTAATCATATTGGGCATGCATACATAGGCACTTTTGAGAAAATTGACATTTTTATGATCCGAATGTTCCAAAAGAATGCATTTCTTCAACCTGGAAAACGCATTGTCTAACCCTTAGTTTTGCTTTTGAATTTCATCAAACGTATAAGTGAGTCCTGTGTTAATAAGCCCATGAGGAATCCCTGTTATTATTGGAATAGATAATGATTCAAAAAAGCCATGATATTTAACATTTTGTGACATGAGTGGGGCTCCTGTTTCAGCCCTTGCTTCTGCTCAACCCAACTTCATGGTCTGGCATTCATCACTCTCACACCTGCTTCAACTTATCTGCAAGAATTCACTTTGGGTTTGTTGAGCTCTGAAGGTCTACCAGTGGAATCTATCAAGTATCTAAACTTCTAGCCAGATGAGGGATCTAGGTTGACTGTGCATGGGCCTCATACAGACTTGGGTACCAAATCCAGCTCTCCTCTTTATTAGTTTCATGACTTATCAGTTTACTTAAGCTCCTTGAGATTGCATTTCCTCATCTAAAATAATGTTTCCTCTGCAGAGTTGATGTGTGTTTCGGGTATAATACACATCTGGTTCATAGAAGATCCTTGGTAAATGGTCACTCTTGAAACTGTTGCCAATTTTCCATGAGAATGAGAACCTTGAAGTCAGGAGATGCTGTGTAGGCATCTGGAGGAACTTCCATCTATCCTTCATGTACTATTTTCTTTTCTTGTTTTAAGTCTAAATGCTCATCTTGTACCTAAGGGGACAGCTCTGTAGCCACCTGAGTGCTTCAAGCACAGATATATTGGGATTCTGAAAGCCTGTGAACAGTGAGACAACTGCACCGTTCTGTTAATGTGGACTCACCTTTGCTTCTGAGAAAGAAAATTCTATGCAAAGAGACGTCCTGGGCCATGGATATTGCTGGGGCATCTTTTCAGCACCTGGCTGTACCAGACTGAGCCTGTGCTGTTTCCACACCCTCATCAAGCCAGTCCTGGGTTTGGGGATGAGGTGGAGATGACTGTGACACATTGGCAGATTGTGATTTTAAGGGAACTGGGAAAGGTCCTCTGTCACATTTAAGACTACTCTGTCTCCTCTTCTATTACTTCAAAAAAGAGAGAAGAGGGCTTTTCTTTCCTAGGTGGAAGGATGCAGATGTTTCCACCCCATAGGGAATTTGGCTTTACCATGCCTTTTTTTTTTCCTGTGAGGCTCACTGTTCTCCTAAAGAGCTAGGTTATTATTTAGAAGACATTTCTTTCTGACATCACCTTTGGCAGCCTCCCTTCTTGAGCTAATCACCTTCAATAGTCCCTTATTTTATAAATTTACTCCATTCAGGGGATGAACATTTATTAAATTCACACAAAACCCACCTTTACATTAGGCATCTTACACACCTGGTTTCATTCAAACCCCACCAAATTTCTCATGGATAAGGGGCATATGCTAATTTTTATACAGGAGAAAACATCCGCTAGGAAGTTGTGAGAAACATCGCCAAGACTATACAATAAGAGGACAAAACTGAGATTTAAAACCAAATTTGTGGGACTTCAAAGTCCACATTCTTTACACTCCATAATGGTGCTATTGGTTTTAAGAAAAAAAATATCCTCTGCATTGTTCACTCCTCCAGCCCAATATTATAATGACTTATTCTTTCAAAAATTGGCTAAGGAACCAGAACCTCTCAAAACAGAATATTTATTTATTGTTATGCTTTTAAGGTGAATTATTGGAATCATTGATTTTTACCACATACCTAGTGTTTATATATTTTACTTATCAATATCCATGGAAAGTTCAGATATATAGAGTTAAGAGAGATCTCAGAAACATAGTGCAGTAGAGTGAGTTAAGACTTTGGAATTAGATATGCATCCATGCCAATCATTGGCTGTTTGACTATGAGCAGGTTGTTTGATCCTTCTAAGTCTCAACTTCTTCATATGTATAATGGGTAAATATCTTACATGATTATTTTAAGAATTAAGCAAGATACAATACATAATGTCACAAAATTGGACACATTGAGACATGCATTAAACAACAGACATTATTAGAACCATCATTATCCTATTATCAACATAATAGCTTAAATATGTATAATGTGTATAGAGAAATAATATTCGAATACTATCCAAAATATCCCTATTTCCTACTAAACTGTGTCTTATCTACCACCAAATTTTCAGCCCTTCACAGAGTACCAGCATCTAAGAGGTATTAAGTAAATATTGATTGCATTGAATTAAGGATAAAGCACTAATTTAAGACATCTAGGTTCATGACCTAGGACTTTATTAGACTATCATCAATATCAAATGTATAAAATAAAACATGGGGTAGAAGTTCTGTAAGGTCCAAGATGGTACATTTGGAAGTCCTACAATGAAGTGTAGAGGGCATATTTGTTTGAGCATTCACTAAGCAGCATTAAAGCCAGATAAGAGAATTTAGAACACTAGGTGAAAACAACATTTCTTTCTTTGATTAATTATTTAACAGCAAGGGAAAACATGATGACTTTTTAGGAGTGAAGTTGAGGTCACCAACTATATTACAAAACCAACCATCTGATAAATGTACAGAATGCAAATAATGCATGCTGCTGAACGCAACGACCCAAGATGCTGAGGAAAGGCATTTCACTCCATTAGGCATCTCTAATGAGATGTGGGGAGGATAATTATCTGAGCAGCACTGCTGAACCATGTGCAGACCCAGGCTTGCCAGACAGATCAGAGCTGGGTTTTGGTGACTCAAGAATGAATGGAGACCTGTAGTATCCTCATGTTTATTGCCCTCTAATTGTGTATTATGCTACAGAATTTTATTCTTTATGATACTTTTAACTGTTCTCTATGCATATGTACATATCATATTTTCCTTAAATATTTGAGATCAGGGACAATGTGATTCATCTTATATATTCTTCACACTTTTAGTGCAGTCGAACATGAGAATAAAAACTTTAAAATGAGTATAACCTTTCCTATCTTGTAGAATTTTTCTGTTTGTATAACCTGAAATGTAAAACAGCTCAGTGGCTGACAGTTCAGTGAATAAATTTACTTTTATTGTTATTTATAGCAATTATCAAGGGACTAATTAGATATTGAGAGTTGACCCCCTTTGCTACATTATCCTTCTTAAAATCTTAATAGACTGGCAGAAATTAGGGAGGTGTAGAAAGAGGGTAATCATAAAGCATTATCTCTGCTAATGGCATTCTCATATTTTCCCTACTCCCCCTGATGCTCTTGGCTTTAAAAAAAAGCGGGGGGAGGGGCTGGGTGGAATTAAAAACTTCTGGTTTGCCTCCTCCCAAAGAAAGTGTTTTCTTCCTAATTTTATCACTGAAATATTTGGGACTTCTTACATTATTTCTTTTTTCCACCTTTATTTTTAATGTTCACACTATCACAGATGTCCCCATTCCCTGCCCCCGCTGCGCCCCTTTTCACCCAGTCTCCCCCCGTCCTCTGGCCCTCACCACACTGCTATTTGTGTTCCCAGCTTATGCATATATGTTCTTTGGCTAATCCCTTCAACTTTCATTCAGTCCTCTTGCCCCCTTCCCCTCTGATAGCTGTTTCTATTCTGTCCATTGGTTCATTTTGTTAGATTCCACAAATAAGTGAAATCATATGGTAGTTGTCTTTCCCTGACTGGCTTATTCAACATAGCATAATAACTTCTGGGTCCATCCATGCCATTGAAAAGGGTGAGGGATCCTTCATTTTTCCCACTGCATAGTATTCCATTGTGTAATTGTACCACAGCTTTTTTAGCCACTCATCTACCGATGGGCGCTAGGGCTGTTTCCAAATGAAGACAATGCTTTCTAGTGAATGAAGCTTCCCTTAAAGCAGAACTATAATTGCCTCTCCGCTATCTTTCCTGCACCCCTCATGGGGATAAAATGAGACTTTAAAGATTGCTCTCTGTCCAGAGCCGTTCCCTAGGATCTATGTTTGCTGCATTGTTTTGCCTCTGTGTATTTGAAACTTAACTGAGTACCAAGAGAACTTTGCAATGAGAGGCAAAATATTTAGTATAGGCATGCCCGTTACTCACTGTAGTTACACTTTGACTCAACTCTGACAGAATCTGGTATGTGATTTTGTGAGCCTTGTCCTTTTATTCTAGAATCTACATGTTTAAGCACTTAGCTAGAACTATGTAAAGGAGATGGACATAAAAGAGTGGTATCTAGACAAAACATACAGACTACTTTGTTGAAAAAGGCAATGGGGAAATAAAGAAACATTGTGGGAAGAGAATGATTTTTCTTCCATTACTTTTTAAAAATCATTTTATTGTAACTTTATGCTTCAATTACACAAAGAATTTTCAGAAATGTGTTTGCCATGCAGGTGTCATATCCATCACAAAGCATATATTCTTTTCCCTAGTATTTTTGACACGATGGCAACAGAGTGCCACTCTGGTCTAGACACTCACTGGAGAATACACTGCTCTTTTAATATAGTGAATTTCGGTAGGTCCAATCTCAAGGAAACCAATCCTTGCTTTGCCCAAGCAATCTCTGTATTATAGCAGAACACTCAGCTGTTGAATATTGCCCCAATTCTTTTCTGTCGTAGCGTATGCCTGGTGAGTAAGGACATTTTCAACTAATTCTTCCCTGGGGTGGTATCTGTAAATGGACAGGAGAAAGACACACACTGAGCTCTAATGGGAAGGTTTCCCCGTACAAAACTTACTCTAGAATAGGGACTGTGGCATCTAAATGATTCAGCCGAGGTTAATAACCTGAGGTACTGATGCCTTTTGGAGATGGAGTCCCCTTGGAATAAATCTGCTCCTGCCCTGCCACAGTGTCACCCTCGGAGCAATCTCAGTGTGTTCCTTTGGCACAGCCTCAAGCTTAATGCGTATCCGGTAAAACTTCGGCATGTGGGGGTCTGTGGACATCCGGGTATTTGTCAATGAGTGACTGGTGGAATAATACTCTCCAAGACTTGTTCATTGAAATCTTTTTTAATGTTCATCTTCTGCTTGATCGAGAGTCTGTATACACTGTCCAAGTTAAGATCTGGTAGAATCTTGTTATAAACATTACTTCTCATCACAGAGGAGCCCTGAAGGCAGTGTTTGGGAGGTTGTTGCGACTCACCAATTACTTGTGTGGCTGTCTTTCCTGGCAGCTTCTAGACTAGGACCTTCTACTTTGTACCTGTGTACTTAGCTCACAGCCGGCTCCACTGTCCATGCTTTCGCTGTGACAGGTAAAGCTTCCTGCCAGCATGAAAGCACAGATCTTTATTAATGTCACTGTGATTTGTTTTGTTTTCCGTGTCCAATGTTCTGTCTGATAGCACAGATTTCTAATCAAGTTTGTTTAGTTTTTAGGAATACCAATCTCCTTCAAACACCCCACATTGTAAAAATAACCTAATTACCCCCAAATGGCAGTCATCAGAAACCACAGCGCTTTCAGGGGCCAGCTCACCTCCCTCAGGGGCATGTGCTTTCTGATTCTAAGAGCATCTCTGCTTCTCTCTCTGAACCAATTTAGTTCTCTCCTCGCTATTGACTAGTGTCCTCTACTCACTCAGATATTTTGCTTCCTATAACTTACTGAAAATGGCTTGTCTTTATCCTAACTCTGGCATCCTTTTTGCTTCTGACTCCAAACACTAGCTTAAGGCTTTTCAACAATTTCCTGGGGTAAATTTCTGCCCCATGTCTAATTTTTATGCCAGGCTTCATGTTTCTAAGTAGGTAGTGAATTTCCATCCTTGAGTTGGGTGTCTGTCCTTGATTCAATCAATCATGGTTGAGTAGTGGAGCTAAGGCTTGTGGCGCTACCCATGTCCATTCAGTCCCTCTATTTCATTTGGCAGGGATGTGGGTGGCCAGTTCCCTTAGAAGGGCCAATACATAGTCAGCAACATGAAGCACAGTAAGTCATTCAAGACAAACTTGAAATACTCATTGTTGTGAATCTGGCCTCTTGAGTGTTAGTTCCTCATCTATAAGCAAGGTGGTGACAATATGTCAGGATGCCTTTAAGAATTACAGATATAAGTGAGTAACACAATGTTTTCCATTTTTAACCCACAATACTATGATTAGTTACAATAGTAGTATAATTAATAATAATAATTGTATAACTTAGTGATAGTAGTGTAATAGCTATAGTGATAGCTATAGTGTTTTAGTAGTAATAGTTGTGGTATTAGTAATAGGAATAGGAGAAATAGGTGAAAAGTAGTTAGTTAGTGGTAGAGTTCCGGCCAGCAGGGAAAGCTCTGACTTCTTTAGCCTTTGCTGACTCCCTGCCTCAAAGACCTGGTGAGAAGTACAATTCTTGAGACTAGGTTTGCAGGAAAACAAAAATAAAATTAGCAGAATTCAGAGGGACAGAGAATTGATTTATGAGTCAGGGCATGGTCTGGCTTCAGGCTGGCTGGGTGTTGAAGATGAAACAATGTCATTAGAATTCTGTAGAGACCTTTCATCTCTTGGCTGTACTTCCCCATAAGTTGATTTTATTCTCAAGCAGACCTTACTGATATAGTGGGATAGATGGCTATTGACATAAATCTAGTTTTGTTGTGTCTTTTGAGCTAGTGATCCTAGAGGAACAGGGCATGTCTTTTACGTACCAAGTCAGCCAAACACCCGCAAAAACGTTGGGCTGGATGCTAGAGCCATCTCTATATGAGTTACCTTGGCCAGGTGTAGGGGTGGGGTTGGGTACTCTTGCCTGATCTAGGTCCCTCTCCAGGTCTGAAAGTGGGCTGGGGGAGGCTTAGTCCCACCTTAATACAATGTAGTTAAAATGTAAACGAGTTAGAGCTTCAATAACAAGAGACAAATAGAAGCAAAAAAGAAACAAATATCTACTACACAGTCCTTACAAGCTGATTGTTGGTTGTAAGGCTAACGAGATGATAAATTCAAATTACTGATCAAAGTGACTGACTCATCATGAATAGTATGCAATTAATACTTACCCCTCCCCTCTTTTTCCTATTGCATCTTCCATTCTTATGTGGTATTTGGCCCCAATCCCAGTTTTTTAAAAAATCTGTTTCCCCTAGTATAAATTAGATGACTATGTGGGATTGATTTCAAATATCATATAACTGAGTTGAATTCTTAAAGGTTTCTTTTTCAACCCTAGAACTCTATGATTTGAAGCTTTATTGTTAATGGAAGACACATTGATCCATTTTTAGGTATATATGTCCCTAAATCTCAAAGTCACCTCCAGCTTCTCTTTCTCCCTTGCATTTCCACCTCTATCAAACTTCTTGGATTTTCTTGTTTTTGCCCCTGTTCCATACAATTTATGTATTCCCGCTACCCATTCCTATGACTAACACCTAAGTCCAGGCCCTCATTTCTTTTCTTTTTTAAAAATTAAGGTAAAATTCACGTACCTGAAAATTAATTATTTTCCAATAACTGTATCTAATTCAGTAGAATTCAGTATAGTCACAGTGTTGGGCAACTACCACCTCTGTCTACTTTAAACACATTTTTGTCACTCCCAAAATGAAACTCCGTGTCCATTAGCAGCTACTCCCCATTTCTTCTTCCTCTCAGCCTCAGGAAACTACTCTCTGCCATCTATCTCTATGGGTTTATTTGTTCTAGAAATTTCAGATAAATGGAATTATACGCTATGTGACCTTTTGCAGCAGGCTTCTTTCACATAGCATGATGTTTTGAAGGTTCACTCATGCCGTAGCGTTTGAGTATTTCATTCTTTTTCATGGCTGAATTCTATGGGTGCACCACGCTTTGTTTATCCATTCATCAGTTGATGGTAATTTGGAAGGCTCTCATTTTTTCACCTTAACCTTGACTATAGCTGGAGTCTCCTGCTGGGCTGCTGCATTGCTCAACTACAGAAAGCAATGGCCACTTTATATTCTGTGTGAATAGTCCCCCCTAGAGTTGAGCAACATAGGGATTCTGCTGTGAACCAGAAGCTATCTCAAATGCATACTGATAATATTGGCCATCTATTTTCCTAAAGCCTATCTTTGATCATATTATCTTCTACTAAAAATCCTTGTATGGTCCCCCTTTACTTGTAAATTACATAATAATAATAGATACAGAATATTAAGTTCTAGATATGTGCCAAGCATTTTTCCATACCCTGTACATGAGTTATGTCATTTAACTCTCACAACAAATATGTAACTTCTTCTTCCCTTTCTATAAATGAGGATAGTGAGTCATAGTGTAAGCAAGAATATACCCAAGGTCACACAGCAGGAAAGTGTTGGAACAAGAATAATAATCCAGGTAGATAGACGCTAAGGTTGCCCCTAATGATCCCCACATGCTGTTGTGCATGCCTTTGCATAAAATTCTCTCCATGTGTGAGACTGGAACTGTGGCCTGCTTCTAACCAATAGGATATGGCAAAAGGCAGTGGGATGTCACTTCCATGATTACGTTATATGTGTAAGTCGTAGCTTAGAAGACTCCCTTTGCTGGATAGGAAGTACTAGGCCATGTTGGAGGGAAACACATGGCAAAGGTCTTTAGCCAACCTCTCCGACTGAAGGGGGGCCTCTTTCCTCAAGTCAACAAGAAGTAGGGACCCTCAGACATACAGCCACCCAAACCTGGATGGACTGGGAAATATTCTTCTTCAGCCTGGCCTCTGGGTGAAAACGCAGCCTGGTGGACACCTTGATGATAGCTCAGTGGGGCTCTGCAGAGGACCGAGCAAAGGCATGTCCAGACTCCAGATGCATGGAAAATTGAGATGATAAATATATGCTTTTTAAAAAACTTTTATATTTTTATTGATTTCAGAGAGGAAGGGAGAAGGAAAGAGAGATAGAAATATAAATTATGAGAATCATTGATTGGTTGACTCCTGCACGCCCCCTACTGGGGATCGAGCCCACAACCCTGGGTATGTGCCCTTGATGGAATGGAACCTGGCACCCCTCAGTCTGCAGGTCTACGCTCTATCCACTGAGCCAAACCACCTAGCGCGTAAATGTGTGTTGTTTTAAGGCCCCTGAAATCATGGTAATTTCTCACACGGCAAGAGAAAGTGATGCAAATTTTGGTACCTGGAAGGGGACATGCTGTAACAAATACCTAACTGTGGGAGTGGCTTTGGGAGTGGCAGTGGGAGGAGGCTGGAAGAATGTCAAGGCTTATGACAGAAAAGGACAAAGGTGCTCCGAGTAGACTGTTAATAGAGAGATGGAGTTGGAGAGCGCTGCTGGTGGTGATTCAGAAGGGAGCGAGGCACGCTTTTGGAAACTGGAGAAAGAAGCATGCTTATGTCGTGGCAGGGAACAGCTACGCTGGCTCTTCCCTTATGTGTAAGCAGCATTTGTAAGTGATGAACTTAACGTACAGTAAGGAGATTTATGACTCTTGCAACTTTATCTTGCACTATTAAATTACGTTTTCCATAGTGCGATTCTGTCTACCAGCCCAGTGTGTTCTAGCCACATGCAAAACTTTTAATTTCCAAAAGTCCGTCTGCATATTCCTGTCTCTGCACTTTGGTATAATGGTTTATTAACATGTAATTTTCCACTTACAGTGTTTTTCCCTCTCCCCATGTCTCCTCATCCCATAAAGCCCAGCTCAAATGCTCTCTCATTGCTTGAGTGCTTAGCTACAATTATCCTTTATCTCTTCTGTGCACTTTGTGCCCCAATAACTCAGCTGGGGCTCAGAGTTCTGTGCTTACAGGTTGTGCCTGCAAAATCATAACCTTCTTTTGTGTGTGTGCCCTTCTTAAAAATGTTTTTAAACTGTTTTATTAAAGTTTTTAAACTGTTTTATTGAATGCCACAGTGGCATTCAAAGTGTACATTTTGACAAATTTTAACCTGTTATACATACATGAAAACACGATAATGAAGATAATGAGCATATCCATTTCCCCCAAACATTTCCTGGGCTGTAAAGGTGCCTCCCAGCTTTTCTTTCTCAGGCAATCAGTAAGTGGCTATCACAACAGATTAATTTGAATTTTCCAGAATTTTGTAAAAATGCAATAATACTGAATGCACTCTTTACCTTGGCTTTTCCCCTCAGACTTTTCCCTGATTATTTTGAGACTCACCCATGTTGTTATATGTACCAATAGCTTACTCTTTTTATTTACTGCTGAGTGGTATTGCATTTTCTGGATATGCCGCTATTTGTTTATGAATTCAAGTATTGAGGGATATGTAGAATGTTTCTAGTTTAGGCTACTATAAATAAAGCTGCTATGAATTTTTATGTACAAGTCTTTGTATAGATATATGCTTTCCTTTCTTGGGGGTAAATTCCTAGGAATGGAAAGTCTAGACCATATGGTAGTTGTATATTTAATTTGTAAGAAACTGTTATACTGTTTTCCAAGCTGATTTTACTTTTTGTACATTTCTGCCATCCGTGCATGAGAACTTCATTTTCTCCATTTTCTTGCCAAAACTTACTATGATCGGTCTTTAATCTCAGTCGTTCTGGCACATTGTAATAAAATCTCATTGTGGTCTTAATTTGCATATCTCCAAAATGAACAAAGTTGAATGTCTTTTACTGTGTTTATTTTTCCATTGATATGTCTTCGTTAATTAAATGTTGATTCGAATTTTTCCCACTTCTTAAATTGGGCTGTTGGATTTATTATCACTAAATTTTGAATGTTCTTTATATATTCTGGATACAAATCGTTTATCAAGTATGTGCTTTGCAAATATTTTCTTCCTGTCAGTGGCCTGCCTACTCATTTTCTTAACGACGTTGTTTCAAAAGCAGAATAGTTGGTTCTTTAATCTAAGCTGTCCTCATTGCCTTATGGCCCCTTTCCAGAAATCCAATGCTTCATATTTATTTTGGTTTATTGGTGTTTCAGGCAAAAAAGTGAATCCACCCTATGTGAGCCTGTGTTGGTCAGACATAGTTCTCAATCATAAGACTGCTGAAGTTAGAGGTCTTTTGTTATCTAGTCCTCTCCCACATGTAGTAAATCATCTTGTACGTGGTAAATGTTCAAAATAAATGTTTGTTGAGTAATTAGAATTTGCTTAAAAAGTGAACACTAAAATAAATCTCCTGTCTTCATTTGTTTTTACATTGATACAGCTCAGGAGAGTGCAGTATAATGAACATTCGGTTTAGTTCAAAGCCCAGAGTAACTGGAATTTAGTTAATCGAGGCTTTGATGATTACTTTCCAGGCAGATTATTACACTTACAGAGCATTTTATTTTTTATTTTGTAATTAATGAATAAATATTATTGTTTTACTGCATAAAACTTAGCCTTCATAGAAGTTTATGTTGCTGGTGTTAAAGTATGGCTCCTGAATAAGTCTAGGGTACTTTTAATTTTCTGTCAGTAGTTTTCTTTTTCCAATTCATTAACTCTTCAGAATGAGGAATACAAGAAGAGTCTTAAACTTTTAAGTTTTTTAAAATGTGTAGTTTCAACCACAGGGACCTATTTCCTGAGTTGAATTAGTTTGTTGTCACATGGCAAATATTTACGATCTTAAATAAAACCAATCTTGTTTTTATGATTGAGATTAAGAATAGAAGCTTTAACTTTGATTTTAAAGTTTTGACTTATAATTTGTCACAATAGCATTTAAAGAGTAAGCTTTTTGCTCTTTGAAATTTTCAGAAATTTTAAACACTTCGCAGTATTTACCTAATTCACTTTTGCAGATCACTACCTTCTATTAGTTTGTTCTGTAATTCTTTTTAAAAATATATATATTTATTGGTTTCAGAGAGAAAGGGGGAGAGAGAGAAAGAGAGAGAGAGAGAGAGAGAGAGAGAGAGAGAGAGAGAGAGAGAGAGAGAGAGAGAGAGATATGATGAGAGAGAATCATTGATCATTGATCGGCTGCCTCCTGCACACCCCACACTGGAGGTCCAGTCTGAAAATCCAATATGTGCCCTGACTGGGAATTGAACTATAACCTCCTGATTTATAGGTCAATGCTCAGCCACTGAGTATGCTGGCTGGGCTGTTCTGTGGTTCTTATTTAAGATCCTAAAGAGCACATTCTAAATCTAATTATGAGTATTATTTATGATTGCTATTATTATTAATAATTATTAATGGGATACAGTAGCAAATTTACCTTTGATTTAATTTTATTTTTTTCATAATTTATTTTGGGAGGAAATGAAGTGGAGCCTGGGATGGACTTAAACAGCATTGGGAAACTACCAGAAGTTCAAAAACCATGCATGAGATTTAATTATGTTGGTTAATGGAAACTAGCAAATGACTTGGCATATTATTTTGCTTATAAATTAATATTTATTTGATGAATATTACTTTTACTCTGAGTCAAACATAGTACTAGATGTTTAGAGTTAGTAAAGTGCAAAAAACTTCTACTTTTGCCTTTAAAGCGTATGGTCTAGTTTAGATGTTGTTAAATTGGGATAAAAACTGTGTTTCAGCCCTAGCTGATTTGGCTCAATGGATAGAGTGTCAGCCTGTGGATTAAAGGCCCCGGTCAAGGGCATGTACCTCAGTTGCAGACTTCTAGCCCTGGTCCAGGGCATGCAGGAGGCAACCAATCTATGTGCCTCTCTCACATCGGTGTTTCTTTCTGTCTCTCCATCTCCTTTCCACTCTTCTAAAAATCAATGGAAAAAATATCCTCCAATGAGGATTTAAAAAAATAAGTGTGTTTCAGAGTTTGGGGTGAACTTCCTAAAACTTAGGGTATGTACCCTAAGAAGCAGAAAGAATAGAGAGAATTGACATCTTTTATTGTATCTAACTCACTCCTTCTCTCCCTCCCCCCCCCCAAAAAAATTAAAAACTATTGGTTTAGGGGTAAGAGAGACATGAAAATAAATAACCGAGTCTAGGTTATAATTACTTTGAGGGGGCTATGTACAGAACATGCTGAGCATCACTCAAAATATAATAATCATAAATATGTATGCATCCAACATTGGAGCATCCAAATGCATACCAAAAGTTTGCATCAAGCAAACTTGAACAGAACTGGAAAGAAAAATAGACAACATTGCAATAATAATGGAAACTGTCATCAATGGATAGATCATCTGAACAGAAAATCAGTCAGGAAACAGCAGACTTGACAACATTATAGACCATTTGGACCTAATAAACAGAGAGTATTCCCTCCAACACCAGCAGAATGCATGTTCTTACCCAGTGTACATGGAACATTCCCCAGGGTAGATTATATGTTAGGTCACAAAATAAGTCTTAACAAATTTTAAAAAAGACTGAAATTACAGCAACTATTTTTCCCAACCACTATGGTATGAAATTAGAAAACAATAACAAGAGGAAGTTTGGAAAATTCACAAATATGTGGATATTAAACATGCTCCTAAACAACTAATGGGTTAAAGAAGAAATCAAAAGGGAAATAAAAACTGTCTTACAACTGAAATGGAAATGCAACCTACCAAAGCAGCAAAAGCAGTGTTGAAAGAGAGGTTTCTAGTGATAAATGCCTACATTAAAAACTAGAAAGATCTCAAGTGAAAAACCCAACCTTATAACTTAAGGAATTAGAAAAGAAGAACAAAGTAAAGAGAGGAAATAAAATAATGAAAAGTAGAGCAGAAATAAATAAAATGGAGACTAGGAAAAAGTAGAAAAGATTATCAAAAGAGTTGGTTATTTGAGAAGAGGCAAATTGTAACCACAAGGAGATATTACCTCATACCTGTTAGGATGGCTATATGGCTATTATAAAAACAGGCAAGAGATAACAAGTGTTGGCAAGGAAGTGGATAAAACAGAACCCTGATGTACTGTTTTGTGTTTGTTTTTTAATGTAAATTGGAGTGGTCATTACAGAAAAGGTATGGAGATTCCTCAAAAAATTAAAAATTAAACTACCATATGATCCAGCAGTCCACTTGTGAGTAGATATACAAAGAAATGAAAACAGCATCTCAAAGAGATATCTGCATTCCCATGTTCATTGCTGCATTATTCAGCCTTAAGAAAGAAACAAATCCTGCCATTTGCACAAATGTAGATGGACCTAGAGGCCAGGATTCAGACATGGAAAGATCATTTACTGCAAGACCTCACGTATGTAAATTTCAGCTGCATAACTTTATAATACAGCATCTGTATAGTGCATTGTGTGCTCACCACCTGAAGTCTAATCTCTTTCCATTACCATATGTTTGGCCCAATGATATCTGGTACATAATAGATTCTCAATAAATATTTGACAGTGCTTACTATGGCCACACATATACTAAAATTGGAATGATACAGAGAAGGTTAGCATGGCCCCTGAGTAAATATAACATGCAAATTCATGAACTGTTCCATATTTTTAGAGAGTGAGAGTTAAATGTTATGTGAGGTGATGAAGGTATTGACTTTGTGGTAATCATTTCTCAATATACACATGTATCAAATCATCATTCACCTATTGTCAATGATATCTTAGTAGGGCTGAGTGGGAGAGGAAAATGAATCTCTCCAAAAATAAATAAAAATAAAAAAATGAAAAAAAATTAAGTCAGAATTTGCCTTAGGTCAAAAAACTGTACATATTAAAGTATGTGTGTTCTTTTGTGTACTTGTTCAGCACAATGAAATATAATTTGTAAAAAATTGAAAGAATATACCCAACTGGAGTGTTTGTATTACTAACACTCAACTGGAAAATACATAGGTGTTCATTATCAGGACTGGATTAAATAAGTGATAGTACTGCTATTCAACGAAGTAATCCACAAGCATTAAAAGGCCATTATAAACATAAGTTGAAGATGTATAAAATGAAAAATGCAAATCATAAAATTTATGCAAACATGTTTATATTTTGGTATTTTATACAAATGTATGGACAGTGACTACTTCCAGTAGGATTGAGAGTAGATGCAGGGAGAATGGACTGTGTTTATTTCATACAATTCTCTAATATTTGATTAGTTTTATAATAAGCACATATTATTTCTGTAATAACCATTTTAAAACTCCATTTTCCTCTAAGAGAAAAACTACACAAGTTCCTTTGGCATTTTCTGCATTCTAAGACCAAGGATAGAAAGAAGCTGAGAGATCTCTTTAATACTCTGCCTAAGTGAATACAGATTTTATTGGCCACAGAAGCAATATAAATATTTATCAGCAAAACTCATAGTCATCTTTATGGGGGAAAAAGACTATCTTATATATGACTCATATTGAATTGTCTAAAGCATAAAATAAAAATGCAGACCTCCTATGTAACCCACAAAGAAATGAAAAGCCATGGGACTGTATCTTTATTGTCTTGTTGAAAAAGTGGTATTATAGTGGGAAATCAGAGACTATGGTACAGCAGCAGTTTAATTTAGTTCCTTTAAAATAGTAATAAAGTTTGCTGAGAAACTTGGTAGATGTTTTTAAGTATAAATCTCATAGAATTTTACTGACATATTGATGTAGACATGATTCATTTAAAATGAGAAGCTTTTCCTATTTATATAGTATTTTTTTCTGTTTATAATTATTGAAACAGAGTTTATGAATATTTGCTTACTTCAATGAAAAAGAACTGTTTTAGATTTAAGTATAACTAATTAAAACTTTTGAAGCTACTTTTTAAATTAAATGTAGTGGGTAACACTGGTTAATAACTTTATATTAACGTCAGGTGGACTTTATAATACATCTGTATACTGCATTGCGTGCTCACCACCGGAAGTCTAGTCTCCTATATCACCATATATTTGATCCCCTTTACCCTTTTCATTCTACCCCCACCTCCCTTTCCCTCTAATAACTATCATTCTGTTTTGTTACATTTTATTTTATATCCTACATATGCATGAAATGAAAGGATTCATGTCTTTTTTTGTCTGACTTATTTCACTTAGCATGACACTCTTAAGATTCATCAGTGTTGTCACAAATAGCAATATTTCATCTTCTCCTGTGGCTGAGTACTATTCCATGGTATACCATATACATACCACATCTTCTTTATCCAATCATCATTGAAGAACACTTAGGTTGTTTGCATATCTTGGCTATTGTGAATAATGCTGTAACAAACATAGGGGTACATAACAAACATAGGGGTAAAAATTTTTGGGAACACAATTTTTTGAGGAACTTCCATACTGTTTCCACAGTGGCTGTGCCAATTCACATTCCCACCAACAGGAATGAGAGTTCTTTTTTCTCCACATCCTTGCCACCACTTGTTATTTCTTTCTTACTGATAACTACAGGCTCAGTGCACAAATTCATGCACAGGTGAGATCCCTCAGCCTGGCTGGTGATCCAGGCCTATGAAGGGGAGTGCAGCCGGGAGCGGGGAAGGACCGTGGGAGGTTGGCCTGCCAGCCCTCCCATTGGGGTCAATCGAGGGGGGAAGGGGCCGTAGGAAGTTGGCTGTGGGAGTGCACTGATTACCAGGGAGCAGCTCCTGCATTGAGTGTCTGGCCCCTGATGGTCAGTACGTGTCATAGCAACTAGCCAACCTGTCATTCCAGTCGTTCAGGTTGTTCAGTCATAATGGTTGCTTAGGTTTTTATATATATAGATATCCTTTTACCATGTGTGTTGGTACTCCATTGTGGTTTTGAATTGATTTGTATTTCTCTTATAACTAGTGATATTGGGCATCTGTAAGCTGTTGTGAAGGAAATTTGACTCGATGTTGTTGATACCTACATAGCACCGCTCATGATTCTCAGTTTACCACAATGCTGAAGGGATTTAATTTTCTCAGATTTCATTGGAACACATGAAGGTTCCTTTTAAGGATCCAATAAAAGATTATGGTAAATGATTTTAGAAAGTTATTGAGTTTGCTTCTTGATTATTTTAACAATATGAAAAATGAACCACATTGCTAATTGGCTGTATTTATCTACCTTCTTTCTTGAGGTCCATGTAGGTTTGAGCTATAAAGAAAGCATAAATTAATTCTGCCATTTGCCCATCATCACCTACTGCTACCATCAGCATTCCACTTCTCAGGTTCTGGCCCCGTCGAGTAGTACACAGACTAATAAAAATATAACAGCCTGGCCAGTATGGCTCAGTTAGTTGGAGCGTAATTCCCTACATAAAACACTTTGATTCTTCTTTCTGAGCTATCCAGCCCTTCATTTCATCTTCCTGCTTTCTCCCACAGTCCTGTTCAATACTCCACTGCTTTCCGCAGCCTTTGACCTATTTTGTGGTGATGGCTGTCTCTAGTGGTTCCATTAAAGATGTGGTTTATGTGGTTTACAGCTTTCTGTTCATTCTTCTTGTTGATTTATGAGAGGTGAGGGAACAGACTGATTCCTCGCTAATATTTTCCACACCTACCCTCATTCTCACTGTCCTCTGTGTCCTTTTGTGGTCCTGGCAGCTGCTTCTTGGTCTCCCTGGTTAGATTTTCTTCTTTTCTCCAGCATCTCACTATTACATGGCACACGATTCAGTTCTTAGAATGCCTGTTCTCCATGTGGGTTCACACCCAGTGCCAAGAACTTATATTTGCTGATGTCTCTCAAATATGTATCCATATTTCTAAAGTCTCTACTGAGCCCCAAATTCATATGCCATCTGCCTACCAATACTGTCACTTAGGTATCTACTAATTTACCATGTTCAAAGCTATGCTCTTTTTTTTTATTCTTCCCTTAGACTTATCGCACCATCATTTTTACATAGCTGCTCAGGGCCAACACAGGGATTATCCTTAATTCTCTCATTTTCTTCCACTCTGTATCAATGCTATCAGTTCTATCTTCAACATACCTCCAGAATCCTACCCTTTCTCACTATTTCTACATGCAACCTTAGTCTACTGGCAATCCACCACAAATTCTCCCTTGCCTAGTACAATAATCTCCAGTTGGGTTTCCTCTTTTATTCTACTTTACTGGTCTGTTTTCCATGTAGCAACCATCATTAACTCTGTCAAATCATATGATTTTTTTTTGCTTCAATGGCTTCCCATCAGACTTAAAAATAAATCCAAGCCACTCATCTACCATAACCTGTAGTCATGATCAGTCATCTACTCATTGCCTCATCTTCTGCTACCTTCTCTCCCACCTCTTTTGCTCCAGCCATGCTGTTCTCCTTGCTGATCCTCAAGGAAGCACACATGCTCCTGCCTCAGGCTCTTTGCACCTGCTGTTCCTTCAGCCTGAAACACTCTTCCCCCAACATTTGCCTGACTGTCTCTCTCACTTTGGGCAAGGTCAGATTTCTCCTTCGTATAGGGGCCATCCCTGTCCAGACTACATAAATTTGCCACTCTCAACTTACTTTATTTTTTATAGCATGTATTTCTTATGTGTTTTCTCCTCACTAATGTGCATTCAAAGTGGGCGGAGACTTGGTCTCTCTTGCTCTCTGACATGCTCCTCTCACCCAGTTCCTGATGCAAGCAGGATTTCAGTACAAGTATATTGAATCAATAAATGAATAAATAAATATGTAGGCCTCATGTTTATTGTCTATGAAATATGATGGTAAACTAGTGTGCAGATCTCTGATTCTTTGTTTCATTTTGGTAAAAAGTTGACCACCTGGACAAAAAGTCTATTTTTAACGTGCTAAGGCATTTGATGGAGATGTAGGACATCAGCAGTCACCTTTTTTCTTGTCATTGATTTTCTTAGAAAATCAAAGAGGAAACTTTTCAGCTGAAATTTGAAAGGTTAGTAAGAGTTTGCTAAGTGTACACTGGATACTTTGGAATGGAAAATTCCAAAAACACTAACATTTTGGAGCATCAGTATGATGCAGGGACTCTTCAAAGAACTATGTATGTATTTGCTCATTGAGTCCTTACAACATAACAGGGAGGTATATGTTCCACTTGGTTGTCACTTTATAGATTGGGATCCCTAAGGTCCCCAAGATCACACAGCTAGAAAGGGGGCTTCCAATCCTGGCAGTTGCCTCAGAGCCCACACTCTATTCCATGTCTCTCTTTTCTGTCCTTTCAGGGAGAAAGACATTCTATGCAGACAAGGACCTGAAGGAAGGGGTGGTAGTTTGGGGTGACAGTGAGTTTATCATGAAAGAAATCAGACTGAGAACAAAATGTCTGTTTTTTAGATTAGTGTTATTCCTAATACTCTATGCTGCCTTCAGCATAGAAATCAATATTTAAAAATCAAAGAAAAGACCCAGGCCAATATTGATTATATGAGCAATATGATTGATGTTATTTACTCCAGATAGATTAAAATTTTCCCTAGGAAAAAAATCTATAGAGGCAACAAGAGCCATTATATTAAACTATATATAAAGCCTTCCAGATAGTAAAATGGATGTCATAAATTATTTCTGCCTTTGTGGAGACGGGAGGCTCTTTCTTGCCCATTTAGCAAGTTTAGAAAATAATGGAATTATGGGAATCGTTATATCAGATTAAATTCACCTGTTCCAACTTTTAATGCCCCTCCTGATGCCCTTCCAGGGGCCACTAAACCAAGCCTAAATTGAAGATATCTGGGGAAATATTTAGGGAAGGTGAGCAAAGCTACCTGATGGAGAGAACCATGGAGTCATCTGACATGAACACCAAGTTTCTTCCTAGGGTCACAATTGTCAAATTGTTGCAGCCACTCCACTTGTAACTCCCACTCTAATGGTCCATCCATTCCATTGTGCTCGCCCACTGCCAAACCATCATTCTCAAGCTTTTCTGTAATGATCACAGTAACTCTACAGCATATAGATAATATGCCCATTTTAAAGAGAGAAAAACTGAGAAACCATCTCCCACTGCCCAATCTTGGTAGAAAGTAGTGGAAGCGCTTATCTGGTTTGTGTGCTTCTGCATTTTTCCTCCTTTTTACAGAGGATGCCATGAATTCACCCAACTTGATTCATCTCTCTTTCCAAGAGGGCAGAGAGGGTAACGGCAGAATAAATGCTTATAGTGGGATATCAGGGAAAGGGTGATCCCAGGGTGCAGAGGTTCTCTCTGGTCCCCCATCATCAGCGGTTTCACCAGCACACTCCAGTAGGTCCTCAGCACCTCTAATTCAGTACCTGAGAGTTGATCTGGCTTGAGGAACCTGACACCCTAATAAACCTCATAAGAGACTAATACGTAAAAATGACCACTTAGTGACATCTTTAAAAAATGGAGTTTTCAGTTGTACAAGAATATTAAAAAACATTTTTGGTCCTGGGCAAAGTAAAATTTCCAAGTAATCAAGTGACATAGGAAGTCAAAGAGAAACCATATGGTTGCTTGGTATGAATGAATGAAACTCATTCTCTCATTCAGCAGATATTTATTGAGAGACTCCTACTTGACATGCACTACCTTCTAATCTAAAATTACAGCATGAAAGTGGTATAATAATAACAGGAACAACAATGATAATAGCAGTCACAATGTGAATTATTCTGCATTTTATATGTGTGATCACATATATAATATACTAGGGGCCCAGTGCACAAAAATTTGTGCATTCAAGGGGGTGGGGGCCCCTCAGCCCGGCCTGTGCCCTCTTGCAGTCTGGGACACCTGGGGGGGGGGATGTCCACCTACTGGCATGCCTGGCCAGCCTGGGTGAGGGGATGAGCACCATTTTCAGGCTGCCCACAGCCCCTTCAGCGTTTGTGCACTGGGGGATGGGAAGGCTGGTGAGTGCAGGCCTGGACGTTTCCCACCAGAGGGCCCACGATTGCACACGCCTGGTGGGCCCCCACCGCTGAGGGGACACGCCTGGCGCAGAGCTGGGTGGCAAGCCAGGGGCAGACGCTGGTGCAGGATCCCTCGGTGGGGCCCTGCTGCTGAAGAAACACACCCGGGGTGGAGCTGGGCAGCGTCCTGGCTTCAGATTCTCCACACTGGCAGCAGACGCTCCTGCACGCCCTGTGGAGGCCCCTGGGGGGCGGATGAAGGTAGCGGACCCTGGACGGGTGCTCCCACATGCCCCCGAGGAGGCCCCCGGGGCAGAGCCAGGCAGCTGACCCAGGACAGGAGTTCCTGGATGCCCCGCAGAGGCCCCCGGGGGGCAGAGCCAGGCAGCTGACCCAGGACAGGAGTTCCTGGATGCCCTGAGGAGGCCCCCGGGGGGTGCAGCCAGGCAGCGGACCCAGGATGGCTGCTCCTGCAAGCCTGGTGGAGGACCCGCTCTCCCACATGCCTGGTGGAGGCCTCCCAGGGGGTGGAGCCAGGCAGTGGACCTGGGACGGGCGCTCCTGGATGCTCCGAGGAGGCCCTAAGCCAGACCCCTCCTCCCCCC
The DNA here is from genome assembly GCA_004026665.1 of Murina feae. NCBI lineage: Eukaryota > Metazoa > Chordata > Mammalia > Chiroptera > Vespertilionidae > Murina > Murina feae. The sequence continues at coordinate 343 of PVJC01018073.1, read as the reverse complement.
ACTGAGCTGACACACCTGGCACAGCTATGCTGGCTGCAGAGGCTCCCAGTGCAGAGCCACCCTGCCAGCCTCCATCTTGGCTGGGTTAATTTGCATACAGCCACTCTGATTGGCTGGTGGGCCTGGCCGTGGGCAGAGGCTGAGCCAGCCTAGGCAGGCAGTTGCAACAGAAGCCTCTGGTTTGCTCTAGCTCCATGGCTGCTGGCCTCCATCTTGGCTGGGTTAATTTGCATACAGCTGCTCTGATTGGCTGGGAGGCATGGCTTGGCTGGTGGGCACGGCTGTGAGTAGAGGCTCAGCCAGCCTAGGCAGACAGTTGCAACAGAAGCCTCTGGTTTGCTCT
>PVJC01018072.1:0-31755 GCA_004026665.1 Murina feae | reverse complement strand
GTCCCCGGCATTCCTGCTGTAGTTTGAGTCTGTTTGATGCTGCTCTGCTTCTGTATCTATTTTTGTTGATTAGTTCATAATGGTCTTTATTATCCATAAATGAGTGATGTCATGTGGCATTTTTCTTTCATTGGCTGGCTTATTTCACTTAGCATAGTGCTCTCCAGTTCCATCCATTCTGATGCAAATGGTAAGAATTCCTTCTTTTTTTACAGCAGCATGGTATTCCACTGTGTAGATGTACCACAGTTTTTTAATCCATTCATCTGCTGATGGGCACTCAGGCTGTTTCCAAATCTTAGCTATGGTGAATTGTGCTGCTATGAACATAGGGATGCATATATCCTTTCTGATTGGTGTTTCTGGTTTCTTGGGATATACTCCAAGAAGTGGAATCACTGGGTCAAAGGGGAGTTCCATTTTTAACTTTTTGAGGAAACTCCATACTGTCTTCCATAGTGGTTGCAACAGTCTGCATTTCCACCACCAGTGCACGAGGGTTTCTTTTTCTCTGTATCCTTGCCAGCACTTGTTGTTTGTTGATTTGTTGATGATAGGCATTCTTACAGGTGTGAGATGGTACCTCATTGTTGTTTTGATTTGCATCTCTCTGATGATTAGTTACTTTGAGCATGTTTCATATATCTCTTGGCTTTCTGAATGTCCTCTTTTGAAAAGTGTCTATTTAGGTCCTTTGTCCATTTTTTGATTGGATTGTTTATCTTCCTTTTGTTAAGTTGTATGAGTGCCCTATAAATGTTGGAGATTAAACCTTTATCGGTGATAACATTGGCAAATATGTTCTCCCATGCAGTGGGCTTTCTTGTTGTTTTATTAATGGTTTATTTTGCTGGGCAGTAGCTTTTTATTTTGATGTAGTCCCATTTGTTTATTTTCTCTTTAGTTTCCAATGCCCTAGGAGCTGTATCAGTGAAAAAATTGCTTCGGCATATGTCTGGGATTTTGTTGCCTTTGGATTCCTCTAGTATTTTTATGGTTTCCCATCTTACATTTAAGTCCTTTATCCATTTAGAGTTTATTTTTGTGTATGGTGTAAGGTGGTGGTCTAGTTTCATTTTTTTGCATGTATCTGTCCAATTTTCCCAACACTATTTATTGAAGAGACTGTCTTGACTCCATTATATGTTCTCCCCTCCTTTGTCAAATGTTAATTGAGCATATTTGTTTGGGTTGATTTCTGGGTTCTCTATTCTATTACATTGATCTATATGTCTGTTCTTGTGCCAGTACCAGGCAGTTTTGAGAACAGTGGCTGTATAATGCAGCTTGATATCTGGTATGGAGATCCCACCTACTTTGTTCTTCTTTCTCAGGATTGCTGCAGCTATTCGGGTTTTTTAAAATTCCAGATGAATTTTTGGGAGAGTTGGTTCTAGATCTATGAAATATGCTGTTGGTATTTTGATGGGGAGTGCATTGAATTTATAGATTGCTTTGGGTAGTATGGACATTTTAATGATATTGATTCTACCAATCCATGAACATGGTATGTACTTCCACCTGTTTATGTCTTCCTCTATCTCTTTTTTCAATGTCCTGTAGTTTTCTGAGTAGAGGTCTTTTACCTCTTTAGTTAAGTTTATTCCTAGGTATCTTAATTTTTTTGGTGCAATGGTAAATGGGATTGCTTTTTTAGTCTCTCTTTTTGCAAGTTCACTGTTGGTGTATAGAAATGCTATAGATTTTTTGGTGTTAATTTTGTATCCTGCTACATTGCCAAATTCATTTATTAAGTCTAATAATTTTTTGATTGAGTCTTTAGGGTTTTTTATGTACAATATCCTGTCATCTGTGAATAAAGACAGTTTTGCTTCTTCTTTTCCAATTTGGATGTCTTTCATTTCTTCTTCTTGTCTAATCACAATGGCTAATACTTCCAGTACTATGTCAAAGAGAAGTGGTGAGGGTGGGCATCCCTGTCTTTTTCCTGTTCTAAGGGGAAATGGTTTTAGTTTTGCCCATTTAGTATGATGCTGACTTTGGGTTTGTCCTATATGGCTTTTAATTATGTTGAGGTGTGATCCTTCTATTCCTATATTGCTGAGAGGTTTTATCAAAAATGGGTGTTGGATTTTGTCAAATGCTTTTTCTGCATCAATTGATATGACTATGTGGTTGTTATCTCTCAATTTTTTTATGTGATGTATCACATTTATTGATTTGCTGATATTGTACCATCCTTGCATCCCTGGGATAACTTTTACTTGGTAATGGTGTATGACCTTTCTGATGTACTGTTGGATCCAATTTTCTAGGATTTTATTGATGATTTTGGCATCTATGTTCATGAGAGATATTGGCCTGTAATTCTCTTTTATGTGTTGTCTTTATCTGGTTTTGGGATTAGGGTAATGCTGGCTTCATAGAACGAGCTGGGAAGTGTTCCTTCCTCTTGAATTTTTTGGAGTAGTCTGAGAAGAATAGGTTTTAGTTCTTCCCTGAATGTTTGGTAAAACTCAGATGTGAAGCTATCTGACCCCAGGCTTTTTTTCTGAAAGCTTTTTGAATACTGCTTCAATTTCTTCCATAGTTATTGGCCTATTGAGATTTTTAGATTCTTCCTGATTGAGTTTTGGAATGTTGTATTTTTCTAGGAATATGTCCATTTCCTCCTGGTTGTCCAGTTTGTTGGAATAGAGTTGTTCATAGTATTTTTTAACAATTCTTTGTATTTCTGTTGATATTTCTCCTCTTTCATTTCTGATTTTGTTTATTTGGGTCCTCTCTCTTTGCCTCTTGGTGAGCTTGGCTAGAGGTACATCAATCTTGTTTATCCTTTCAAAGAACGCTTTGTTTTGTTGATCTTTTGTATTGTTTTTTGTTGTTGTTTTGTTTTTGTTTTTTTAATCTCTATGTCATTTATCTCCACTCTGATCTTTATTATTTCCTTCCTTCTGCTTACAGTGGGTTTTTTTTGTTGCTCTCTATCTAAATCATTGAGTTGTAGGGTTAGATAATTTATTATCATTGTTTCTTGTTTTTTGCAGTAGGCTTGTAGAGCTGTGAACTTCCCTCTTAAGACTGCTTTTGCTCTGTCCCATAGGTTTTGGATTGTTGTGTTTTCATTGTCATTTGTTGCCATGATGTTCTTTATTTCTTCTTTGATCTCTCTGGTAACCCATCATTGTTTAATAGCATGCTGTTTAGTCTTCATATGTTTGATTTTTTTTGGATTGTTTTTATTGTAGTTGATTTCCAGTTTTATGCCATTGTGATCTGAGAAGATGCTTGATATGATTTCTATCTTCTTGAATTTGAAGAGACTTTGCCTGTGACCCAATATATGGTCTATCTTTGAAAATGACCCATGTGTACTTGAGAAGAATGTATATTCTGTGGCTTTGGGGTGAAGTGTTCTGAAGATGTCTATTAAGTCCATCTGCTCTAGTGAGCCATTTATGATTGATGTTTCTTTGCTGATTTTTTGTTTAGAGGATTTGTCCAATGGTGATAGTGGGGTATTAAAGTCCCCCACTATGATTGTATTGCTGTCAATCTCTCCCTTGATATCCTCCAGAAGTTTTTTTTATGTATTTGGGTGCTCTTATATTGGGTGCGTATATGTTTACCAGAGTTATTCCTTCTTGTTGGATTGCTCCCTTTAGTATCATGAAGTGGCCACCCTTATCTTTTTTAATGTCCTTCACTTTGAGATCTAATTTGTCAGATATAAGTATTGCTACCCCAGCTTTTTTTTCTCATTTCCATTCGCCTGAAAAACGTTTTTCCAGCCCTTCATCATCAGTCTGTGTGCATCTTTTTTTTTCTGAGGTGGGTTTCCTGTAGACAGCAGATATGTGTGTCATGTTTTCTTATCCACTCAGTTACTCTATGTCTTTTGATTGGGACATTTAATCCATTTACATTTTAAGTTATTATTGATAGATACTTGTTTGTCACCATTTTATTTTTTACCCCTGTGTTCTTTCTTCATTTCCTTTTTTTTTTCTTTTTACAGTGGGCCCTTTAACATTTCTTGCATTTCCAGTTTGGTGGTAACAAACTCCCTTAGTCATTTTTTTGTCTGTGAAGCTCCTGATTTCATCCTCAATTTTGATGGATAGCCTTGCTGGGTCCAATATTCTTGGATTCAGACCCTTCCTTTGCATGACTTTGTATACTCCATTCTATTCCCTTCTTGCCTGATGTGTTTCTGTTGAGAAATCAGTCACTAGTCTAATGGGGGATCCTTTGTAGGTAACTTTCTGTCTCTCTCTGGCCACTTTTAATATTCTTACTTTGTCATTGGTGTTTGCCAATTTAATTATAATGTGCCTTGGCATTTGTCTTTTGTGGTTCATCTTATTTGGGACTCTATGAGCTTCTTGGATTTGTGTAAGTTTTTCTTCCCTATATCAGGAAAGTTTTCTGTCATCATTTTTTTCAAACAAGCTTTCTATTCCTTGCTCAGTTTCCTCTCCTTCTGACACCCCTATTATGTAGATGTTGTTTCGTTTTGTGTTGTCCCAAAGTTCTCTTAGGCTCTCCTCCTGCTTTTTAATTTTTTTTCTAGAAGCTGCTCTGCTTGGGTATTTTTTCCTACCTTGTCTTCTAGCGCACTGATGCAGTCCTCTGCTTCATCTAGTCTACTGTTGATGCTTTCTATTGAGTTCTTTATAGCAGTGATGTCATTTTTCATTTATTCTTGGTTCTTCTTTATTTCCTCTTGGTTCTTACATATATTGTTGAATTTGTCTTCCATTCTTTTATCCACCTTATGACCATTTTTCTGAATTCTTTCTCTGACAGGTTGCTTGCCTCCATTTCATTTACTTTCTTTTACGGTGATGCCTTTTTTCTTTCATATGCAGGCTGTTTGTTTGATCTGTCTTCTCTGCATGTCTGGTTATGTAGTTCTCTCTCTCCTTTTCATAAGAAGGTGCAGGGTTCATCTGAGTCCATATATTTGCGATATCCGGTGTTCCTGGGTTCATAGTTGGTCCCTGGGTTCCGGGGTTGTAGGGTCCCTGGATGTGTAGGCTTCTGACAGCGGCCACCCTCCTCTTTAAGATGATGCAGTCTCTTCAGTAGAGCTGGACACTCTGGAGAGATTTCAGCAGCAGTGGATGCTTCCCAGTTAGGGGAACCCCATCCGGCGGTCTCCAACAGTTGCCCAGCTACGAAGTGTCCACCAGCTGAATCTCCTCTGCCAATTCTGGCTGTATGTTACTCATTTCAGCTGCTCACCCTATCTTCACTGGAACAAGGCATGGGACACGTCTGTCTTTACTGCCACCATTTTCGACCTCTCAAGAAAAGATCTTAAAGGCAACAAGAGAAAAGAAATTTGTTACCTACAAAGGAGTTCCTATATGGCTGTCAGCTGATTTCTCTTCAGAAACTCTATAGGCCAGAAAGGAATGGAATGAAGTATTCAAGGTAATGGAAAGCAAGAATCTGAATCTAAAATTATAATATCCAAGAAAGTTACCATTTAAAATACATGGTGAAATGAATAGCTTCCCAGAAAAAAAGTCTAAAGGAGATTATTACCATCAAACCAGAGCTAAAGGAAATGCTCAAGGTATTACTGTAATGAAAAGTAATAGAGACAATCATAGGCATACATAATTAAACTGGCAATATCAATAATAACCTTAAATGTAAATGGATTAAATGTTCCAATCAAAATATATAGGGTAGCTGAATGGATACAAAATCATGAACCAACTATATGCTGTCTACAAGCAACCCAGATAAGAACAAAAGACTCACACAGGATGAGAGTCAAGGGATGGAAAAAAATTTTCCATGCAAATGGAAACCAAAAAAAGCTGGGGTAGCAATATTCATATCTGGTAAAGTAGACTTCAAAATGAAGGCCATCATGAGAGACAATAAAGTTCATTACATAATACTAAATGAATTGATCCAACAAGTGGATATAACCCTGGTGAACATAAATGCATACAATATAGAAGCACCTAAGTATATATTTTAAAAAACAAAAACTTCTAGAGGACTTTAAGGGAGAGATCAACAGCAATACAGTCATAGTAGGGGATTTTAATACCCCATTGACTTCACTGGATAGATCTTCCAGACCACCCACCCCCCCCCAAAAAAAATCATCAAGGAAACAGACTCTAAATGACACACTGGATCAGATGGATTTAATTTATATTTATAGAAGGGACAATCATAGACATAAAGAATTTATATTTCTGGTGATGTAGTTCTCTCTCTCCTTTCCATAGGAGGTGCAGGATACACATTTTTCCCTCAAGTGCACATGGGCCATTCTCAAAGATAGATCACATATTAGGATACAAAACCAGTCTATACCAGTTCAAGAATATTGAAATCATAGCATCTTCTCAGATTACAATAGTAATCAACAATAGTAAACAAACAAACAAACAAAACAAAACTCAAAAACATTCAAACACATGGAAGAGGCTAAATAGCATGTTATTGAACAATGAATGGGGTATCAATGAGATCAGGAAAGAAATAAAAACTCCCTGGTAAGAAATGAACAAACAAGAACTCCAAATCTATGGGACACAGGAAAAGCAGTTTTGAGAGGGAAGTTCATACCACCACATGCTTACCTCAAAAACAAAACAAAACAAAACAAAACAAACAAAAAAACAAGAAAAATTAATAATAAACTAGTTAACCTTACAACTTGGGCTGGTTCTTTGAAAAGATAAACAAGATTGATAAACACTTAGCCAGACTCATTAAGAAACACAGAGAGAGGACACAAATAAATAAGATCAGAAATGAAACTGGAGAAGTATTGACACCACAGAAATACAAAGGATTGTAAGAAAATGCTATGAACAACTATAGGCCAAAAAGCTACACAGTGTGGATGAAATGGATAAATTCAAAAAACCCCCACAATTTTCCAAAACTCAATCAGGAAGAATCAGAAAACCTGAACAAGACAATAACAACTGATGAAATAGAAGCAGTAATAAAAAAAATCCCAGAAAACAAAAGCCCTGGTCTGGGAGAGTTTTACTAAACCTTCAAAGAACAACTGACCCCTATCCTCCTCAAACTATTCCAAAAAATCTAAGAAGAAGGTACACTTGCCACCACTTTTTATGAGGCCGGCATTATCCTAATTATAAAATCAGATAAAGACACTACAAAGAAAGAGAATTACAGGCCAATATCCTTGATGAACAAAGATGCTAAGATCCTCAACAAGATATTAGCAAATAAGATCCAGCAATATATTAAAAAGATCATACACATGACCAAAGTAAGATTTATTCCAGGGATGCAAGAGTGATACAATATTCACAAATCAATTAATCTGATAGGTCACATAAACAGAATGCAAGACAAAAATCACATGATCTTATCAATTGATGCAGAAAAAACATTTGACAAAATTCAACACCCTTTTTGATAAAAACTCTCAGCAAAGTGGGAATGGAGGGATCATACCTCAACATAATAAAGCCATATGTGACAAACGTACAGCAAACATTATACTCAGTGGACAAAAACTAAAACCATTTCCCCTAAGAACAGGAGCAAGACAGAGATGTCTGCTTTTACCACTCCTGTTCAACATAGTACTGGAAGTCCTAGCTACAGCTATCAGGCAAGAAGAAATAAAAGACATCCAAATTGGAAAGGAGGAAGTAAAACTGTTATTATTTGCAGATGACATGATATTGTACATAAAATGCCTCAAAGACCCCACCAAAACTACTAGATTTAATAAATTAATTCAGCAATGTAGCAGGATAAAAAATAAACAGTCAGAAATCAATGGCATTTTTATACACCAGTAATGAATTCTCAGAAAGATAAATTAAACAATCCCATTTGCCATTGCAAGAAAAATTTTTAAGATACTTAGTAATAAACTTAACCAAGGAGGTAAAAGACCGGAACTTGCAAAACTACAGGATGTTGAAAAAGAGAGCCAGAGGATGATCTAAACAAGTGGAAAATTATGCCATGTTCGTGGATTGGTAGAATCAACATAATTAAAATGTCCGTATTACCCAAAGCAATGTACAGATTCAATGCAATCCCTATTAAAATACCAATGGCATATTTCACAGTTCTAGAACAAATACTCCAAAAATTCATATGGAACCAAAAAATACCCCAAATATTTGCCCCAGTCTTGAGAAAGAAAAACAAAGTTGGAGGGATCACAATACCATAAATCAAGTTATCTTACAAAGCCACTGTAATCAAAAAAGCCTGGTACTGTTACAAGAACAGGCATATAGATCAATGGAACAGAATAGAGACCCCAGAAACCAACCCAAGCCATTACACTCAATTAATATTTGACAAAGGAGGCAAGAGCATACTATGGAGTCAACACAGTCTCTTCAATAAGTGGTGTTGGGAAAATTGGACAGATGCATGCAGAAAACAATGAAACTAGACTACTAATTTACACCATACACAATAATAAACTGAAAATGGATCAAATACTTAAATGTAAGATGTCAAACTAAAAAAATCCTAGAAGAAACCACAGGCAACAAAATTTCAGAAATATCTCGTAGCAATATGTTTATGGATACATCTGTGAAGGCAAGGCAAATTAAGGAGAAATGCACAAATGAAACTACATCAAAATAAAAAGCTTCTGCAAAGCAAAAGAAACTCAACAAAATGAAAAGGGCTCAATATATAGGAGAACATATTTGGTAATGATACATCTGATAAAGAGTTAAAATCCAAAATATATAAGTCATACAACTTAACAAAAAGAAGACAAACAATCTAATTCAAAAATGGGCAAAGGACCTAAATAGACACTTTTCCAAAGAGGACATACAGATGGCCAAGAGACATATGAAAAAAATGCTCAAAGTCACTGATCATCAGAATGATGCAAATTAAAACAGCAATGAGGTACCACCTCCCACCTGACAAGTGCTGGCAAGGATATGCAGAAAAAGGAAACCCTAGTACACTGCTGGTGGGAATGCAGATTGATGCAGCCATTATGGAAAACAGTATGGAGTTTCCTCAATAAATTAAGAATGGAATTGCCATTTGACCCAGTGATCCCACTTCTAGGAATATATCCTAAGAGAACTGAATCAACAATCAGAAAGAATGTATACATCCCTGAGTTCACAGAAGCACAATTTATAATAGCTAAAGTGCCCATCAGTAGATTAGTGGATAAAAAGCTGTAGTAATCGGAATACTATGCAGCAGTTTTAAAAAAAGAAGGCTTTCTTACCCTTTGAGACAGCATGGAGAGACATGGAGAGTATAATGCTAAGTGAAATAAGCCAGTCAGAGAAAGAAAAGTATTACAGGATCTCACTCATATGTGGAATCTAATGAAAAAAATAAACTGATGAACAAAATAGATCCAGATACCTATAAGCATGGAACAGACTGAAATCTGAAATGGAAGGCATGGGAGGATGGTTGGATGGGAAGTGATCAACCAAAGAACTTGTATGCATATGTGCATAGCCTATGGACACAGAGAATAGGGTGGTGAAAAACTGGGGTGGGGGTGAAGGAGGCTAAAAGAGATTAGGAGGGGAGAGACATATGTAATACTTTCAACCACAAAGATTTTTTTAAAAACAATGTATTTCTTTTTTCCTCATTCTTTTAAAATGTGTATGTTGGGGAAGGGGAGGCTGGGGGAAGGGCAGGGGGCAAAAGAGATATATGTACTAATCTTTGTAATACTTCATGTAATAAATATATATATATTTTAAAAATGTCTATGTTGGAGTATTTTTATGTGTATGTATTATAATATATGCATAATATAATATATAAAGTATACATGCACAGTAGTACATGTATATAATCTATAAATATATATAGATATATTGAGGCCTGTGCTCAATAGTTTCCTGTTATTACAGATACAAATGTGGGAGTAAAAAATTGAGGACTATGTGTATCTCCCCTCCATCAGAAGAGGGTTTTTGTGTGTTTGGAAGAGAGGGGAGGGAGTGGTTTAAGTATAAGCACAAGGGATTCAGTTAGAACTCTTCATTTTATGTTTAGAGAACAATAATTATTGATGATATGATAGGCATTCATATTCAACAAATATTTGCTGAGCATGTTCTATGTAATAAGCATTGCCGTAGGCCCTGGGGATATGATGGTGAATCTAGACAGTCCCAATCCTTGACTTTATAGTGCAATATAGTTTAGCGAAGGAAGGCAGTTGTCAACCAGAATAATCATATATTTAAATATCTAATCATGAACAGGTAAGTATTATGAAGAAAAAGCACAGCAGTCTACAGGAGTCTGCAAGAGAATAAATCAAAGCAGTCTTTCCCTTCTGGGGTTATTGAGAAAGGTTACTGTGAGGAAGTGACATTTTAATTGGGCCATGTGGGATTGACTAAATGGTTCACTTGTGAAGAGGTAGAGTGAGACTGGCCTAGATGGAGGGAGGTCACTGTGAGGACCTTCAGTGGACACACGGTGAGTGAGGGGCAGTGCCATACAGGCACAGGTTCTCAGATATCAGAGAAGATTCACAGGTGGATCTACCTAACAGAAAGATGGAGTAAAATGACCCCAGGAGCTAATCCTCCTTTGATAACAGCAAAGAATAAATCACAAAGTTAAAGGTACCAGAGGGCCAGAGGAGACAACAAAAAGAAGCTGGGCACAAGTGGAATATTTCATTCTACCTCAGCAACATTTCTGGAAACTTCTAGCAATGCTCTGTGTGTCCCTCTGGAATGCTAACTGGTAAGGGTAAAGGATGATGTACCTTCTATGCCTGAGCTACAGATGTGAATCTTTATTTTTGGATTGCCATGAGAATTTTATGAGCAGTAGCCAGCTAGAGGACCTAGTAATGTGTTGCGTAATGTATTTCCTATTAATGTATTTCCCTGCGCTGTTTGAAACAGGAGAACATATGTGCTATCCTTTTGGCAAAAGTAGAGGGTTTAGCGGTAAGGTAAATGAGTTAGATCGAAGGGTAATTGCAGAAAATGGGGCTGTGGAACCCGGCTGCAGAGGAGCTAAGAGGGAGGGCAATATTTGATGGTCCACTGTCGCTGTGCCTAATGAGGGGAGTGGAGGAGGACAAGGGAGACCTGGGTTGGATACTGAGAATTAAAGGAAACTGAGCGAGACAGAGTGCGCTCTGGACCTGCGAGGCCAGAGGCAGCTGGGTCCCTAGCGACAAGAAAGGGGCCCGAGGAGGCGGCGCGGGCCCCGCCCCCTCCCCTCGCAGGCGCGGGCTCGAGACGCTGCGCGGCAGTAACGGCAGGCGGGCACGAGCAGCAGCTGTCAGGCCACGGAGGTCCAAGCTGCACTTGCTGCCCCACTGAGGACGGGGAGGCAGTAGGAGCGGTGACAGTGTCGCTGAGGAGCCGGGCGGCCGGCTCCCTGAGCTGACTGCTGGTGCCCGTGGCTTTCTTCTATCTTTGCCCCATTGTGTCCGGTAAGGTGACTGTGCGTGGGCAGGGAGCGAGGCCAACAGCCCGGACCCCAGAGGCCCGGAGGTGGGGGGTTTGGGGAAAGCTGAATAAAGGGAGGTCTAGGTAATTTCTGGGGGCACTCATACCTTGGGAAAGGGACCTCAGCAGTGCAGAGGTCAGAGTTGGGGGTAGGTGACTGTTGCGGGGGTGTGTGGGGGGGTCGTTGCTGAGTAATCCAAGCGGCTGCCAGAGCTGGGCAGGGAGGGGTAGGAATCCGTGGGGAACGGGTGTGGCTCAGTGCGCATGCGCCACAGCCTCTGGTTCTAAGAGCTGGGGGTGAGATGAGAGGACCTGGGTCGAGGTAGCTGAAACTATGCGTGACATCTCACTTTTTAGATCCCCAATGCAAACAGTGCCCCTGTCATAGAGATGACAACATTCCTGGTCTCCTAAGGAAGCTTCTCCTGGTACTTTGATCACTTCCCCAAATCTTACCTATTTGTTTCTAGCTAGTCTACTTGGGAAGAAGTGGCCTGGGGAGAGTGCCAAATTCCTATCTAGTATGCCTTCAGTCTCATAGCCACAGAGCTGTCATCCTGAAGAATGAAAAGTTAGAGGTGAAATTCCACATTGGTCCCTTCTAGATGCATATAAGATCTAAATATGGACATAAATGTGAGAATAGCATTTCAGTGGCATGACAGCTGTGACTCTTGGACTCAGTGCATGGATGTAGCTGATAACTTGTTAGCTCTACAAAATTAATCCAGTGTACACGTCAGAGGGCTTACCTGCTAGGAACCCCACCACCACCACTGAGCATCAGGCTGAAATGGAAATAACTTACACCATTTGAGGTGGAGGAACTCAAATATTTTATCATTTCTTTGTATTGATTTTCACATAGATTAAAGAAAGTCTCTCCCAGTTTTCCAGTGCAGTATTAACAAATATTGTGCCAGGAATCAACAGAGTTGAGTAGCCTCAACCAGTATTTCACCACAAGATGGGTTTTCCCTGTGCTACTCTCATCCACTGCTTAGCTCTCCCACGCTGCTCTTCCCCCACCCTCCACCCCAGCCATGCAGTACAATCCCTCTCAAGACTTGCTCCCAATCTGCACTATGGATTTGAGCATCATTCTACCCATGGCAACTGAATTGACTTGCCAATTTGCATTTCTATCTCTCTTCTCTCCATCATCACACTAAAATGTACTATTTCAACCTCTTTCTCATTATTGTATTGCCTCCTCCCTCACTTTCATTCCCACTCCCAACTAAATACAATCAGAAGGTTTTAAGTATGTTGAAGAGCAAAGAAAGCTGGCAAGTATCTGATATATGAATTCCTAATTCACCTTACTAAGATGTATACCCTAATTGGAAAAAAAAGTGAATAAGCTATCCTTAGAGAATGCCTGTTAATGTATTTGGGGCCATAGGATAGGAAAGGATAATTGCATCTCTAGGATAGTTGGTCTGTTAAAGCCAGGTCTTTCTCTGAATAAGACCAAAATCAGAATAAACGTTTTAGTTCAAATCCTAACCTGACATGGGATCCATAAAGGATGTATAAGGGGTTTTACTTACCTATTAAATGTTCTTAGAGTTATCAAAGGGTTCTTTTGCCTTCATTATGTTATCTCTTTCAATGTTTGATTTAAATCTGGCATATTCTGGGGAAGGAAAAATTGATTTGTTTGTATACTGTGCTAGTTTTTAAGTATGTACTAAAGAAGATCACACTCATTTTCAGTGATGGTGATGGTAGGGATGCCAGCAACCACTAAAAGCACGAAATGGAGATAATTATTCTCCTCTTGTTTTTGATGGGACTGGAGAGATCTGTATACTTATTTTTATAATGTGAGGGAAGGGGAAGAAAACTTGAGTATTTCCACCAACTTTCAACAGGTGGAATTTCTGTTACAATCCATCTAGAAAGTGATCCATATAAGACCATAACTTCTGCTCTTTAGTCACCTTATACTAGTAAATAATAGTATTTAGATTTCTTACAGAACTGTGGCTCTATTGTACCTTGGCATAAATTTAGAGGCATTAGTTTTGGGCACCTACTTAAACAGTTAATTAATGAACAAATATTTATTGATTAGCCATATGAGGACTCTGGTGCTTCATGTTGAAATGGCTTCAAAGATATATACAAACGAGGGCCTTACTATCTGGGAATTTAAAATTTGGTTGTGTCAGAAAGACATACTTGGAAATAAGGTTTTGGTAACAAAATAAGGTTGGTATAATGCTACTGTTTCAACTGTAAACCATGATATCTGAAGCTTATATGTTAATTTGTAAACTCCTTGAGGATAAGACCTTGCCTAAAACACGTATGCATGTCCAACAGTGAGTGCTCAAGTGATTAAGCTTTGCAAAGTAGATTAGGTAAGGCGAAACCAGAGGCAATGGAGAGAACAGTCAGGAAGCTTTCATAATAGATTAGATGCAAGGAGATGAGGGCCAAAATGAGGATGGTAGCAGAGGATCAGAAAAGAATATTCCAAGGAAAAATCAGCAGGATTTAGTGAGTGAAGGCAAGGAGACAAGCCTAAACTGTATTCATCTCTACTTTCAGCAAACAAATAAGAGTTGGAGACAGCAGAGGTGAATAGAGGGTCACCTTAGTAAGGAAACTGCACCCAATAGGCACTCAAATGTTTTCTCAAGCATCAATAGCAGGATTGGATGAGAAAATCCTTAAGGTCCCTCCACACTGAGATTCTGTGGTATATGCAGATGCTCAAAATTATTGGGAAACAAGGCATTCTCAAATATGGAAGACAAAGAAAATGAAGAATTGTTATATTCCTACTGGCAGGCCCTTTTGAGAAGGGTTAATACTGAGTCATAAAGCTCCCACTAGTGAGTGAAAGGCGATAGAGGAGCAAGAGGAACAAACGACTCAAACCAAAAATTTCAATAAATGCATACAAATCTTTGCAGGCTTCATAAGTTATTCACCCCCTCCAAATCCTATAAGTTAAGTAGGACAAGTATTATCAGTTCTATTTTTATACAGGACAATATTGAAACACAGAAAGATTAAGTGACCTGTCCAATTTCATAAAATAAATTAATGGGAAAGCAGCGATGAAGACTCTTATCTCCTGAATGCTGCTAGCCCAGTGCACTTGACATTGAATCACATTGCTTTTCTTCCCTATGTACCCAGAAGTTATGTGTGCACATGACCAAATAAGGAATGCACAAGCAACTGCAGCATTATCTCAGATAGTTATTAATGCTTCATCATTATTCCTGGAGCTGAGTATTTGGTTTCCATATGCACTCAGTCCTTGATCCATCATCTGATGTATCCGCAGTAAGGAAAGTAGAGTTAGTAAGTCATTGAATGATATGAACACCTGTTTGCTAGATACTTAAAGAAGTTCAGTTGGCACAATCCCTTAATACTACCAATATTGTGCCCAAGTTTTCACTTCCTTCTATTACTTTTTTAAGTGAGAGTTCAAGAGTTCTGTTCTGAAAGTTATCCCACAGACCAGTATTAAAAATAAAGAAGTGTATTAACATTTGTTTCATCACCATTTAAAGAAATGTTTGTTACTTGAGCTAGTGCCAAAGACAGCAGTTTGAGAACAGAGAAAAGAGGACAAAAATAAATAATTGTGGTAAACTTGAGAATACTTTAGAATAGATATAGACCAAGAAGGAGGATAAAGCCTATCAATTAAAAGACATTATTTAAATTATAATTACTAGTTTATATTTCTAATAAATCTCTTATAATATTATTTATTTATATTTGAAGAAAATAACATATGAACAAAATAGATCCAGAGACCTGGAAGCATAGAAAAGAGTTACAGATCTTAGAAGGAAGGGGGAGCAGGAAAAGAACTTATATGCATATATGCATAGCCCATGAACACAGATAATAGTGCAGTGGAGACATGAGGTAAAGGTGGGGAAGCTGGGTGGAGGGGAGCAAAAGGGGAGGGAATGGGGGACATCTATAATACTCTCAACAATAAAAATTTTTAAAAATTACATGAGATTATTAAGCAAGAGAGATTGTTTTTAAAAGTTTCTTTATTCCTCACTATGAAAGAATACTCAACAAATCTAAAGACTGTTTTTATTTTTAGGCCAGTATTATTTCTTAAAAATATATTTTTTTATTTGTTTCAGAGGGGAAGGAAGAGGGAGAGAGAAATAGAAACATCAATGATGAGAGAGAATCATTGATTGGCTACCTCCTGCATGCCCCACACTGGGGATCAAGCCCACAACCTGGGCATGTGCCCTGACCAGGAATTGAACTATGACCTCCTGGTTCATAGGTCAATGCTCAACCAGTAAGCCACACTGACTGGTGATCAGTATTTTTTTTCTTTTACTTTATTTTTATTGTTAACACTATTACAGATGTCCCCCATAAAGTACACTCAAATTAGGACAAATTTAAGTTCTTGCAATAAAATTATTTGTCCATATTAAACATTTATAGCATTTTAAACTCAAGTATATTTATGAAAAGCATTCTATGTAGGTAAGTTGGGGTTGGTCTGTTGTTTTCTTGACTTGAGTAATATATATATATTTGTATGTATATTTTATTATAGATTAAAAAAATAATGTTTCCCAATTTGTTTTTTAGAATCTTAGAACAGAAAAAACAAACAAACAAGAAAAAGACGAGATTGTGACAAAGACCCGACTGGGTAGGTTTATATTTTATACTCAACTGGATAGATATATATTTTATATTTTTTCATTTGATCTTCTAAAAATGACTGTTTAGAAAAATATATGATTAGTACACATGCATACCAATATAATTTTAAGGACTACTGAGGGTTTTTTTTTTTTAATGTAATTTAAGAGTACACACACACACTTTTGCACATGCTGTTTGACTAATGATTACTTTTCATCTCTTTGGGTCTCGTGCATAAATAACACCCAATTAACATCATCATTGTTGAGTTTCCACAATGGAGCTGGTGTGAAAGTGTCTAACAGAATATAGTACAAGGTAGTTGTTCAGTAAGCATTTGATCTTTTTATCTTAAGATGCATTCTAGGTATTTTATGTATAGACATGTTATGGAGGTAACAAAAGGGTTTAGTATAATTATTAGTACTTTAGAGATTATAATATGTTTCTTTAGTGCTAGTATGAAATTAGAACCTAAAACTAAAAATTAATAAGATATTCTAGATATTCTTCCTGAGTAACAGCTATTATATTGGTATCAGTCAACTGTCATTAACTTAACTGCTATTGTTCCATGAAGAAAAGATTATGGATGATCCTTTACTTGTGAGGGTATCCATATTAATGCAAGTATAATGAGGCAAATGCCAGAAAAAACTTGACCTTTTTCTCTCTTCCAAGTTTGGTCTAATTCTAACCTAAACCTCTACTGACAGAATTCTAACTTATGCAACCTTCTCTCCTCAGTACATCAGGAACAGACCTCAAATTCCAAATCAATTTTATACTATTTGCCTGTTTAGAACTGTCAAAATCTGAAGCTAATATGGTTACACATTTGAGTGGCATTCTTGTTCTAGGTTTTCACATCTAAGAGAGAATAGGGTCAGAACTGAACCAAAATGCAGCACCATTTGCTAGTCCACTTACCCATGGCATTCAGCCATTCCTGGCACAGACAATAGACCTCAGACAAGCAAGACCTATTTTCTCCCTCATGCAAAAAAGTTTTATTCCTTCTGTTATAGTATATCAGTTAATGAGCATGAATCAAGAGAAGCTAAATTAGAAGGCTCCATAATTCAGAGAAGTTTATTATGAAGTTGATTCAAATTTAACTGTTTCCCTCTTACTTTTTATTTTATTTTCAGGTTATCTTGATAGAAACTCTTCCCCATCTGGTGCTGCAACAATGAGTGGTAAATCCCTGCTCTTAAAGGTCATTCTCTTGGGTGATGGTGGAGTTGGGAAAAGTTCGCTTATGAACCGTTATGTAACAAATAAATTTGACTCCCAGGCTTTTCACACCATAGGGGTAGAGTTCTTAAATCGAGATCTGGAGGTAGATGGACGTTTTGTAACTCTCCAGATCTGGGACACTGCAGGACAGGAACGTTTCAAGAGTCTTAGAACACCCTTCTACAGAGGAGCAGACTGCTGCCTCTTGACCTTCAGTGTGGATGACCGACAGAGCTTTGAGAACCTTGGTAACTGGCAGAAAGAATTCATCTACTATGCAGATGTGAAAGACCCTGAGCACTTCCCTTTTGTAGTTCTGGGTAACAAGGTAGACAAAGAGGATAGGCAAGTGACTACTGAGGAGGCACAAGCCTGGTGCATAGAGAATGGAGATTACCCTTATCTAGAAACAAGTGCCAAAGATGATACTAATGTGACAGTGGCCTTTGAAGAAGCTGTCAGGCAGGTGTTGGCTGTAGAGGAACAGTTGGAGCACTGCATGTTAGGTCACACTATTGACTTGAACAATGGTTCCAAAGCAGGATCTTCATGTTGTTAAAAGTAAGAAGCCTTTTAAAGATGTACCCCAAATTGGTCAGTCAATAGTGTAAGAATAACTGTGCCCCTCTAAGAGTGCACACACACAAAAAGAAAGGGTAAGAGATAAGGTTGTAATTGTTTATTAGAGACTTTCAAGCTGAAGTTGTAAAGCAACTTTTTAAAAAGTGCTTTATCAAGCCAAGTGTATTTTGCGTGATTTCTGCTATTTCCTTCTTGTGCGCATCAGGACATTTCAGAAAACTTCAGTCCTGAGAGATTTAAATATTTTTTCAAATCACAGTTTAAACTTAGAACCCAGCTGCATGAAGGAATTAAAGAGCTATAGCTATTCCTTAAAGTGTTCCATTAATCAACTAATAAATGTCACCACCAACTCTTGCCAAGCAGTTCTGACATGTCTGCAAAGGGGGGAAATAATACTCTGAGCTTTATCACAATAAAATAATAATGCAAACAAGGATTTCCTAAGCTTGAATTCTAAAGAGGTTGCAATGATTAGGAATACAAAAGTATAATGATATACACTGCCTTGTTTAAACCTTTATGTATGCTTTGCTGCCATCTGAGCTTTTCAAAATATACCACCTCAATAAGAGATACACTGATGACACTGGAAATTGATTATACTCCTTGTGTTTGAAGAAACAGGGTGTAGAGAATGTATATGCTTAAATATGCCAACCACCCTTGCAAATAAATGGTTGGTTTGCTTTTACTTCATAAGTCTACTTTTGCTGCCTAGGGATGTTGCTTCTCTGACAACCTCTTATCAATTTAGCAATGCTGCTTAGTATATGGCTTTGGATGCAGTGCTCTCTGCTCATAATTTTGATGGTCATTTGGTCCATCATGCTATGCTCTCAGAGAAGCCTTCAGAAAAGAGTGGGGGATAATGGGCTTTTCTCACAAGGTTCCTTAACTCCAATATTTATTGTATAAGAAGAAACTGGTTTTTTGTTGTTGTTGTTGGTTTTCTTTTTTTGTATGTTGTACTGTATGTTCAGCTGGCCAAGCTAGGATATTAAAAGTGACAAGAGAGCATACTTTAACCCAGCATTAGAATTAATTTCTCATAATTAGAAATGTCCAACAGTAGAATGGACTGCCTTAATAGTAAACTTTCCAGTAAAAATATTCAAGTAGATGCTGGATGACCATCTGTTAAAATACCATTAAAATGATTTCTGTACTGGCTGAATGTTTCTTTTCAGGTTCCTTCCAGCTCTAAGTTCCATAAGTCTATAAGCTACAAACTACATTTCAGTGCCATGTTATAATTAGATGTATCTTAAAACAATAGCTAAGACTATGGAGAGGAACTTTTAAAATGCTCAAACTATTCTGGGATCAGCATTTAACAGTAACTACATAGCTCTATCTTTTGCTTTTGTAATATGGCAAGAAAAATTCTTGAGATCTAAGTAATAATTGTGTGCCCAGATATAAATGTCCTAAAGAGAGCATATTAAAATACAAAAGTGGTTTGTCAAAATTTGATTATTATGACTGCCAGCTATCATATGCCTTCTGGTTCTTGTTGGTTGACTTGTTTGTCCTGCGTAGCTTTTTATCTGTACTTTTTAAACATCTATGATAAAAATAGTGACCCAAGTTAGTGAGGAACGGTTGTAAATGACCCCCAAAAGAGACCGGGGCCAACAAGGGGGTGGGAGCTTTCACTAGAATACAGCTTAGAACTCTCCATTGTCGTCACATATTTAATCGGCCTTACACATGGGACCTTATGTACTTTGAGAGCTCTGGAACCTAGAGTTTTGGCCACTTAGAAAAATTTAAGATGGCATTTTGACCTAATCGCACTCAATATTTCCAATTTAAATAGAGTCCTGACCCCACTGGCAAACTAACATTTCCGCCAGAAGTCAAAGACAGAACTGGGACCCTGTAGCTCATAAGAATTGGTCCCTAATCTGCCTATGCCTATAGTCAGCCACACTGGTTTCCAAATTCTCTGATCATTTTGCTACAGTCATGTTAGGGTGAAAATCTGTACGTCAGAACTGTTAAATGCTGACTGTTTGAAAGTGCATGAGACCTGGGGCCTTCTCTTTCTACTTGCACTTTGCTTAAAATAGTTTCTATTTGTAGATCTCAGGCCTTCGTAAAGACCTCCATTCATTCACAAAAGTAGTTGTCTCTATCAGAATGGCATGTGGTCATTTAAGTAAAAAAAAATAAAAATTGCGTGGATATCCCATTCATAGGTCTGTCCATTCAACACAAGTGTTAATTTTATTGGCAGGTCAACTGAAGCCCCTTTCCTCTTAGCCATGCCAACTTTTTTTCTGCCAAATCACTACACAATGTCTTTTAAAAAGCATTTAACATTAAGTGACAAAAACAGTGGCATTTTGGTGAGCAATATTCAGTGAGGTGTTGCTGTTTAATTTGAATAATATTAAAAAAACACCAAAAGTTGAGATCTGTGAGTCCCAGGAACTGTGCATATAGGCTTAGAAATTGTGTACCGAGAATGTGCAGTGCAGTATTTTCAGTAGTTTTTTTCATGAACACTAAGTTTTTGAATAAGCTATTTCTAATTGAAACTATACTGTTTTTCAATGGTTCATTAGAATGTCATACAGAATATTTATTTTGTATTTTCATGTATTGGGCTAATATTAGGGGGCCTCAGGTTCCATATGTCTTCAGTGGATTGATAAATTTCAGGTTAATTTGTGCCTGCCTCAGCCATCTCTACTTTACCCTGAGGTATTCCATAATCCTCTTGTTGCAGGTGCTGCTAAAAACTCAAAATTGTGTATCAGATGTTTTGTTTCAACTGTAAAAAGTCATCTGTGTTAAAGTAAATAAAAAGTGCTTTTTGAATAACCTGTATATAATGTTTGTGCTTCTTTTTCTCTTTTTGAGTGACCTGTGGGTGTGACAGACAGTACTTATCAATCAAGTCACTCTTTCAGGCTGCATTGCATGTGGCCTCTGGATCATTTTTTCACATGGTACTCCAAGCAGCTACTACCTAGTGATCAGATAAATACTCTTCTATTGACTGGGAAATAAGCTAAAAAAATTAAGGTGAGGAAGTTCCTTTTATTTTATGCCACTTTTTAATGTATGAAGAGTGTTGGGACCGGAAATTGGATCTTGATTCTCCACTTTATGTCTTCATTATAATTTAAACCAAATGCTAATCAGTATACCTACTTGACTGGTATACTGTCCAGATTTTAGAAACATGAAAATATAGGCAAAATAAATCAGAAAACAGGATAATTTTGTTAAATATTCTGTTCTCTTGTTTCCATATATTGGACTTTAAAGATCAGTATCAACTGGCTTGAATGTTCACGGTGGTGACTTTAAAATTACAGACTCAAGTACCTCCACAGCACATAATTTCATTTTATTTATTCCATCTGCCTCAGCTTTAGCCATCTTTTCTCCTCATTCTATATTTGCCTGTTGTAACTTTGGGTGGTCGAAATCATGGGGGAGGGGGACAGATTCGTTTGCCACCTGTAGGGTTTTTATCTCTGAGAATAATCATTTAACAGATTATCAGACTCTACTTCAAATAAAGCACCTGAAATCTTTTTGATTAGGTTATAATGATGTACCTTTTACTATATATGAGATCATAGAGTCATAAGCCTCTTAGAAAAGGATTTGCTCATTTAAAACTGATATTTTAAAATCAGAAACCTAACTTTCTATCTTTGCTATTTTTCTGCCTGGTTGATAGCCCTGTGGGAAATCTCTTTCTCTTAATGTCTTAAGAAATAGAATAGGTCCTCGATTTTTTGGAAATAGTTTGCCTATGGTCCTTGCAAAAACTGGAGGGTGTGAAATAGATGGCTTCCCTTTACTTCTGTAATTGAACTTTTAAAACACTGGAAATTTGAGGCATCAACTTCAGTATTGGAATTGGTATGGGCATCTCTACTTTCATTTTAACTACCTGCAGTAATTCTAACTGCAACAAATTTTTTTTTACTCCAGTGATCCAGATAACAATTTCACTTTTTTTCTCTTTTTGCTATGAAGATGTAGGGTTTATTACAGCAGAGTGCTTCTCTTAATCTTGATTATAGGGCAGGTAAGCTCTGATACACCTTTTGATAAAATGTTAACATATATGCATGAGTTTTTCTAGATTGGCCTCTTGCTTCCTCCTGACTTTATTGAGGTATAATTGGCAAATAAAACTGAATTCATTTAAGGTGTTCAACTTGATGATTTGATATACGTAAATACTGTGAAATAATTACCACAATTAAGCTAATCAACATAGCCATCACCTCACAGTTACCTTTTTTTTCTGTCTTTAATTTCCTCAAGTTACCATCACAAATAAAACCTTCATTCTTTATTCCTTTCTCTTTAAGAAAAGAAAGAGATAATAATAGAAACTAGGCATATTTAAATAAAGGGTATTAAATATTCCCTTATTGATAGATTTGTAAAACTGTTAAGCAAGGGTCTGCCTTTTATTTTGCTAGTGGAGGTGGTGATGTTTGTATGAGGTTTAGTTGTGGTTTTGAGGGGTGAGGGGTTACTTAGTGCTTTCCCAGTGAGAATAAGTGTCTTCACAGCTTAAGACGTGAAGGAATTGTCACCTGTACTCATATTAGAACTACTGCAGTGATCTGTGTGTCTTTGTAAACTTCTTTGTCTTCTCCAAGGCAACATGGAGAACTTTGGTTCAGCCATATTTAAGTGCCTGTTTAAATGGTGGGTTTTGTGAGTGCAAGTATGTATATTTTCTTAGTCAGCTATCAATTCATTTTATGCTCTATGAATTATGGGTAAATGTGTAATAAGTCTCGCTATAGCACTCTTGAATTTTAGCTAAACATGTCAAACTGCACTTCCTCTACAACTGTTGATAAAAAGGAGTTGAGAAATACTGCTGTAATGAAAGAAATAGATCTGCATTCAACATTAGGTGTACTGATTAGAGTAAAAATACAAATCCTGTGGTGCATTAGTAAGGAAACAAGAGATTGGTTTATCTCTTCTCATTTCTCCTTCACTTTTCTTGGCTACCTTAGAAACAACACATCCAAGGGTGTGTCCCTTAACATATTGCTTAATATAGAATCTGCTGATAGATGAAAAAGTGTTGGTATAGCATTAGAGTCATCTCTTTTTCAATTTGTTTCCAATGGGAAAACTGTGTCACCTGTAAATACTTTAAAAGTTTGTCTTTATTTTTTTCTGATTATAAAAGTTATACACACTCATGGTAAAAAAATGGAGGAACAAAAGAAAGATAAGCAAGATAAAGAAAATAAAAGTCATCTGTAACTCTATTATTCTGAGGTAGCCAAATTTTATATTACTTTTTAATGTGTATTTTTATATTTATATAACAAAATTTATATTGCACACACTGATTCTAATATTTTCACTTGATAATATAGGACTTTTATCTGTCATCATATATTCTTCTAGGAATTATATTTAATGCTTGCATAATATTCTATTGAAGAATTTACTATAATATATGTAATCAAGGTGTTATTGCTAGACATTTGTTTTCTAACTCCTTTTTATAAAATAAAACTGTGGTGAATATCCCTAATATTAACCTTAATTCACATCTCTGTTTATTTCAAATAAGTAAGATTTATGGGTCAAAGAATATGGATTTTAATATATAATTGGCAAATTTCCCTCTATAAAATTGTCTCAAATTATATCAATACCAGTAGAATAAGAGGAGACCTATCAATCACTCATAAAATATTAGCTTACTTTTTAACCACATTTGCCCAATTTGATGGGTGAAAATGAGCTCATGTTTTGATTTGCATTTCTTTTACTCTGAGTGTGAATAGTTGTGCATATATTTCTTAACCTTTTTTTTTTCTTGGGTTGAATAGCCCATTCTAGTCCTTAGCTCATTTGTGATGGGAAACTTTTTGTTTCTTATTGAGTGCCAGAAACTCTTTTTATATTATGGGTATTAACCTTTGATCTTATTCATATTACTGGTTTTCTGCAATTTTATTCCATATCTCTTCCCTTTTAACTGTGTTTATGCTACTTAAAAAAAATACTGACACTTAGGCTGTTTCCAAATCCTAGCTATTGTAAATTGTGCTGCTATGAACATAGGGGTGCATATATCCTTCCTGATTGGTGTTTCTGATTTCTTGGGATATATTCCTAGAAGTGAGAATCCTGGGTGAAATGGGAGTTCCATTTTTATTTTTTTGAGAAAACACCATACTGTTTTTTACAGTGGCTGCACCAGTCTGCATTCCCACCAGGGTTCCTTTTTCTCCACATCCTCGCCAGCACTTGTCATTTGTTGATTTGTTGATGATGGCCATTCTGACAGGTGTGAGATGGTACCTCATTGTTTTGATTTGCATCTCTTGGATGATTAGTGACTTTGAGCATGTTTTCATATGTCTCTTGGCCTTCTGAATGTCCTCTTTTGAAGTGTCTATTTATATCCTTTGCCCCTGTTTTGATTGGATTTTTTATTGTGAATATTGCATCCATTTGCAGCTAGGTTTCAAGGTCTGGAGAAGGGGCTGCATACAAATGGATATACTAGGCAAGAAATATAAATTTAGAAGGAATAGTAGAGCCAGGCAGAGGCTTCTCTCTAGTGGAGAAGCTTCCTGAATCACTGGACCCATTTTTATTTACTAGAATACACATTTGCCCTTTAGCAAAGCAAACAGGCATACCAATGGTAAGATTTGGTAAACAATAAAAGGGTTATCAGGTTAGGGGATTGCCTTCAGCTATTCAGCCAGCAGCAGGCAATATTATGCTGATTTTCAGCCCTTGCTGAATATCAAAGTCCATCAGCCTTCTAATGGACTTCTCACATTTATATGTTAACTACTTGTTGGTCTCAGCCCCTTGCATCCCCCCTTTTTGTTTTCTTAATAAATTTAGAAAGGTGTGTGCCATTTGCAGGCTTGAGTCCTTGTAAGACTTTTAGATTCAATGAAAAGGATTGAGTTCTTTCATGTCCTTTTAAAAATTGTTGTCAGGCATCAAAGGAACTAGTTTACAGTAAGCTCCTTTCTGGGCCATCAGTTCTTTGAGTCCCCTTGCTAATCACTGTCCTCTTGTGACATTACAGCAATGATATTCGAGTTCTGGATGGTGGACAAACGGTGGGAAATGACAATGCAGGCCCAATCTTCTTTGGCTTTGTCCAGGGCAACCTGCACCAATGCATGGCTGATGACTGCTAGCATGGCAAGGCGTCTTTATCATCCCCCATCTCTGGACTGTTTCTCATCTGTCTCATCAGCGTGTTGCTTGGGGCTACTGCTATCTGGGTTGGAGTATCCTGGTCAGTCCCTCTCTCAAATCCATTGTTGAAGTTTCCACACGGACCTTGGAGGAGTTTCCTGGAAATATACAAGCATATTCTCAACCAAAGATTAATAAAAGGCCCCTTCCATAAACCAGACTCGGGATCTTTCCACTTAACCAGACCATTTTCCTTTGGCTTATTTTGACACCAGTGTAATGCAATGGGTGTTTTGCCATCAGCATTACAAGTGAAAAAATTTAAGTGAAAAAAGTTCAAGTATTTAAGGCTTGATGTAGTTTACTAACAGAATATTTCTCCACTGTTTATCTTCCTTTTATTAAGTTGTATGAGTTCTCCATGAATTTTGGAGATTAAACCCTTATCAGATAAGCCAATGAGTAGTTTAAGACACTGTGGTACATCTACACAATGGAATACTACACTGCTGTAAAAAAGAAGGAACTCTTACCATTTGCAACAGCATGGAAGGACCTAAAGAGCATTATACTAAGTGAAATAAGCCAGTTGGATAAAGATAAATATCACATGATCTCACTCATCTGTGGAATATAATGAACAACATTAACTGATGAACAAAAATAGATCCAGAGACAGAGAAGCATTGAACAGATTGTCCAACGTCAGAGGGAAAGTAGAGGAGGGGGAAAGGATAAAAGATCAACCAAAGGACTTGTATGTATGCCTATAACATAACCCATGGACACAGACAGTAGGGGGGTAAGGGCATGTGCTTGGGGTGGGGAACAGCTAGGGAGAGGTCAATGCGGGGGGAAGGAAACATATGTAATACTTTAAACAATAAAGAATTTAAATTTAAAAAATAAATAAATAAATAAAAATATAAAAATACTGACAGATTATTGAAAGGGTTGTGTTCTAATAAAATATAAAACTGGAGTCAGGGGAGAGAGAAATGCCTACTTGACCTGTCTTGTTCTTCAGCACATCTGAGACTATGTATTTATTTTTTCTTAGAGAAATTTTGTCTAAGTTTGTGTCAACATGATAAAAAATTGGTAGAAAGCAAAATATTTATTCATCTAGGTTCTTTTCTTGCATGATGTCAAATGGTTGGTTTCATTTGGGTTTGTTGTTGTTATTTTTAATAAACCAATTATTCTGAAATCTTGTACAAATACAATGATTGTAATAGTTCAGCTTTCCCACAAGAGGGCAATAAAGACCAGTGAGTGTTCTGCTATAGAGGAAACAGAGAACACAGACCTGTAGAGCTGAAGGGGCACCTAGAAATCATCTATTTACTCCATCTCCACTCATTTTTTGTATATATAGAAAAATGGATATTTGGAGGGGTGAGCTGACTTGTTCAAGGTCATGGAGGTGACTAGTCAGAGAGCTGAGTCCTAGGTACTTTCCAGTGTACCATACTGTGATTAGTGACATTGACACAAATTATAAACACATTCTTTTTTTCTGATATTTTAATTTTGCTTTGCCTTTAGAGAAAAAAAAATTAACATAATAACATTAACCATTTTAAAGTGTACAATTTAGTATATTCATGATCTTATAAACACATACATTTTAATCTCCTAGATTCAAATCCCAGTCCTGCCACTACATAGATGTGTTACCTTAGGCTAGTAATGTAAGATTCCCAAACTTCAGTTTCTTTAGCTTGTATATGGAGAAAATTATTTATTTCTCTTTTTTTATTTTTACGGTCCACTAATTAGGCCATTTTATTTTATTTTATTGTCTAAAGTTTTACATATGTCTCCTTTCCCCCCAATTGATCCCCCCACCATTCCCACTCCCAAGGGCAAGCCCCCCTGCCCCAGTGTCTGTTGGTTATGCTAATATGCATGCATATAAGTCCTTTGGTTTTCCTCTAACACTCCCTCCCCTACCACTACCCCTGCCATTTGTCTCTGGATCTATTTTGTTTATTAGTTTTTGTTGATCATTATATCCCACATATGAATGAGATCATGTGATATTTATCTTTCTCCTACTGGCTTATTTCGCTTAGCATAATGCTCTCCAGTTCCGTCCATGCTGTTGCAAACGGTAAAAGTTCCTTCTTTTTTATAGTGGTGTAGTATTCCATTGTGTAGATGTACCACTGTTTATTAATCCACTCATCTTCTGATGGGCACTTAGGCTATTTCCAAATCTTAGCTATTATAAGTTGTGCTTCTATGAACATAGGGGTGCATATATGCTTTTTGATTGGTGTTTTTGGTTTCTTGGGATACAGTCTTAGAAGTGGGATTACTGGGTCAAATGGGAGTTCCATTTTTAGTTTTTTGAGGAAATGCCATACTGTTGTCCACAGTGGCTGCATCAATCTGCATTCCTACCAGCAGTGCACGAGGGTTCCTTTTTCTCCACATCCTCATCAGCACTTGCTATTTGTTGATGACAGCCACTCTACCAGGTGTGAGATGGTATCTCATTTTTGTTTTGATTTGCATCTTTCAGATGATTAGTGCCTTTGAGCATGTTTTCATATGTATCATGGCCTTCTGTATGTCCTCTTTTGAAAAGTGTCTATGTTCCTTTTTTAAAAAATTTTTATTATTCAGATTATTATAGTTGTTCCTCTTTTTCCCTCCATAGCTCCCGTCCTCCCAGTTCCCACCCCACCCTCTGTCCTTACCCCCACCACTGTCCTCATCCATAGGTTTACAACTTTTGTCCAGTCTCTTCCTGCACCCCAACACCCTTTTCCCCCTGAGAATTGTCAGTCCACTCCCTTTCTATGCCCTTGTTACTAACCAGTTTATTCTGTTCATCAGATTTTTTATTCACTTGATTTTTAGATTCACTTGTTGATAGATATGTGTTATTCATAATTTTTATCTTTACTTTTTCTTCCTCTTCTCAAAGGATACCTTTCAACATTTCATATAATACTGGTTTGGTAGTGATGAACTACTTTAGCTTTTTCTTGTCTGACCTTCAATTCTGAATGATAGCTTTGCTGGCTAAAATAATCTTGGTTGTAGGTTCTTGCTATTCATCACTTTGAATATTTCTTGCCACTCCCTTCTGGCCGGCAAAGTTTCTGTTGAGAAATTGGCTGACAGTCGTATGGGTGCTCCTTGTAGGTAACTAACTGCTTTTCTTTTGCTGCTTTTAAGATTCTCTCTTTGTCTTTTGCCCTTGGCATTTTAATTATGATGTGTCTTGGTGTGGTCCTCTTTGGATTCTTTTTGTTTGGGATTCTCTACACTTCCTGAACTTGTAAGTCTATTTCTTTCACCAGGTAGGGGAAGTTTTCTGTCATTATTTCTTCAAATAGGTTTTCAATATCTTTCCCTCTCCCTTCTTCTGGTTCCCCTATAATTCTGACGTTGGTATGCTTGAAGTTATCCCAGAGGCTCCTTACACTATCTTCATATTTGGATTCTTTTTTTTATTTTTGCTTTTCCAGTTGGGTGTTTTTTGCTTCTTTGTATCTCAAATCCTTAACTTGATTCTTGTGAACCTCTAGTCTGCTGTTGGATCTCTGTATAATATTTTTTATTTCAGCCAGTGTATGCTTAATTTCTAACTGGTCCTTTTCCATATCCTCGAGGGTCTCACTAAATTTATCGGCGGTATCTAGAAAATTCTTGAAAAACCTTATAATTGTGGTTTTGAACTCTATATATCCAGTCATTTGCTTTCCTCCATTTCTGTCATTTGTGACCTCTTTCTTTGTCTCCA
The DNA here is from genome assembly GCA_004026665.1 of Murina feae. Classification (NCBI taxonomy): domain Eukaryota; kingdom Metazoa; phylum Chordata; class Mammalia; order Chiroptera; family Vespertilionidae; genus Murina; species Murina feae. The sequence goes on along the minus strand of PVJC01018072.1, from coordinate 2,901 downwards.
CATTTTGGCTGCTTCCCTGCATTTATAGAGTGGCTTTCTGTTCTAGGTGTCCTATAGGGTTGATTGCCTCAGCCTCCCCAAGTACCTGAGGTGGACGCTCTTGGTGCACCCCTTTGTAGGCTTTTTGCACAGTCTTGTTGTAGCTAAGCCTTGATTGTTGTTGGTATCACTGGGAGGAATTGACCTCCAGGCCACTTGGCTGTGAGAATCAGCTGTGTCTTTGGTGGGAGAACTTCTGTGCTGGAGACAACTTTATGGAGAAAGACTTGCTTCATTGGGCCTTTGGTGCTCACTGAGTCTGGCCCCTGAGTGTGTCCCTTTTGGATCTGAGGAGTTGTAATCTGGGTAGTTCCGCTCTGACTACTGGGTACACTAGCTCTTGGATCTTAAGGAGATGCTATTTTAGCTTCTGCCTGAGACTACCCAGCCTTTTATATGCAAAAGCCTCTGCATGAAACTTGGGTGGGATGGGGTCTCAGGGAATCAACAGGGTGGAGCAAACAGCTATGGCTGATTCTCAGCCCTGCCCTAAAAGGCATCGGGTCTCAGTGCCCTATGGTAATCGCTGCAAACAATGCCAAGAGAAAGCCACTCTGGAGTTCCTCCTGGTGCCAGACAGTCAAGCTTCTCCCCATATGAGTCTGGATCCCCAGAAACTTGCCTGGAACTGGAGTTCAGAGCCGTTGGGAGCTTGTGACTCCCTCCATATTGAAAGAGAGAGCCACACCCTAAGTTGACAGCCCTTTCTGTGAGCTTTTTCCGTGTGCGCCTCTGTGCCTCTGCACTTTACTTCCACACCTCCTCTGAGTCTCAGTGTGTTTGTCTCTTTCTAGTAGAATTTTCACTAATCCAGCCTTCTTGTGGTTCTGGGTGGTATCTGTTTTTTCTTTTCGATGTGGTTTTGAAATGGTTGTGCAAGGCAGCAAATTTCAGGTGTTTACTTATGCCACCATCTTGGTTTCTCCAGTGTCTACGTTTATTGCCCATTTTTTTTATTGGATCATTTATCTTCCTTTTATTAAGTTGTATGAATTCTCAGTAAATTTTAGAGATTAAACACTTAGCTGAATTATTATTGGCAAATATGTTCTCCCATGCAGTCGGCTTTCTTGTTGTTTCATTAATGGTTTCTTTTGCTGTGCAGAAACTTTTTATTTTGATGTAGTTCATTTTCTCCTTAGTCTCCATTGCCCTAGGAGATGTGTCTGTAAAGATATTGCTATGACATATGTCTGAAATTTTAATGCCTATGGAGTGTTGTAGGATTTTTATGGTTTCCAGTCTTACATTCAAGTCCTATAGCCATTTTGAGTTTGTTTTTGTGTATGGTGTAAGTTGGTGATTTAGTTTCATTTTTTTTTGCATGTATCCTACCAAATTTTCCAGCACCATTTATTGAAGAGACTGTGTTGACTCCATTATATGCTCTTGCCTCTTTTGTCAAATATTAATTGAGCACAATGTCTTTGGTTGATTTCTGGGTTCTCTGTTCTGTTCCATTGGTCTATATGTCTGTTCTTGTGCCAGTACCAGGCAGTTTTGAGAACCATGGCTTGGTAATATAGCTTGATATCTGGTACTGTGATCCCTCCAACTTTGTTCTTCTTTCTCAGGATTGCTGTGGCTATTCAGGATCTTTTTTTATTCCAATTGAATTTTTGGAGAATTTGTTCCAGATCTTTGAAATAGGCCATTGGTATTTTAATAGGGATTGCATTGAATCTGTAGATTGCTTTGGGTAGTATGAACATTTTAATGATGTTGATTCTACCAATCAATGAACATGGGATGTTATTCCATTTGTTTATGTCTTTATCTCTTTTTTCAATGTCCTGTAGTTTTCTGAGTACAGGTCTTTTACTTCCTTAGTTAAGTTTATTCCTAGGTATCTTAATTTTATTGGTACAATGGTAAATGGGATTATTGGTTTTTTTTGTTGTTTTTTTTTGTTGTTTCTCTTTCTGTGAGTTCATTATTGGTGCATTAAAAGGCCATAGATTTCTGGGTGTTAATTTTGTATCCTGCTACATTGCTGAATTCATTTAGTAGGTCTTTGATGGACTCTTCGGGGTCTTGTATGTATAGTATCATGTCATCTGAGAATAAGGACAGTTTTACCTCTTTTCCAATTGGAATGACTTTTATTTCTTCTTCTTGTCTGATCGCTATGGCTAACACTTCCAGAACTATATTGAACAGGAGTCGTGAAAGTGGACATCCCTGTCTTTTTCCTGGTCTTAAGGGAAATGAGTTTAGTTTTTGCCCATTGAGTATGATGTTGGCAATAGTTTTGTCATATAAGGCTTTCATTATGTTGAGGTATAATTCCTCTATTCCCACTTTGCTGAGAGTTTTTATCATGAAAGGTTATTGGATTTTGTCAAATGCTTTTTCTGCATCGATTGATATGATTATGTGATTTTTTGCTTTAGTTTTATTTTTTAAGCTTATTTTTTTGGTTAGCATCAAATTTATTTTATTTTTTTAAAAATTTCTCCTTATTGATTAAGATATTACAAATGTGACCTTATCCCCCAATGTCCCATCATCCACCCAATCCTGCCCTCACCCTCACTTCCTCTTGTCCACATCCATCACTTATGCTTATATGCATGCATACAGTCATTTGGCTTATCTCTCCCCCCTACCCCCACATTCCCTACCTTCCCCCTGAGTTTTGAGCATATGATCGGCATTTCTCTGTCTCTATATCAGTCTTTATTCATTGGTTTATGTTGTTCATTATAATCCACAAATGAGTGAGAGCATGTGATATTCATCTTTCTCTGACTGACTTATTTCACTTAGCATAATGCTCTCCAGCTCCATCCATGCTGTTGCAAATGGTAGGAGTTCCTTCCTTTTTATAGCAGCATAGTATTTCTTTCTTTTTTTTTATTT
>PVJC01018071.1:0-31759 GCA_004026665.1 Murina feae | reverse complement strand
TGTTTCGGAGCCTGCCCGCCAAGGGCCGAAAACAGTATCGCTTTCGCTCCTGCTGCAACGGACGCTGCCTAAACGTTTACTCAGGTCCGTGAGTGGCGGCCGCCATGTTGGCTGGGCTAATTTGCATACAGCCGCTCTGATTGGCTGGTGGGCGTGGCTTACCCTGTCTCGGAGAAACAGTTAATTTTACTATTTCGCTTTTATTAGTTTAGATATGTACACACACACACACACACATAAATAAATAAATAAATAAATAAATAAATAAATAAATAAAATAAAGAGCTAATATGCTAATTAGGCCAGATGGCAGAACGACCTTCTGGAACGACCAGTGGGCGGGGCCACAGATTCTCCTGCACACGTGGCAGCCGGGGCTGTGAAGGCCTACTCTTCTTGCATGAATTTCATGCATCAGGCCTCATATACATATGCACAGAACATTATATGTATATATATTCTGTATGGATACATAATACATATGTTTATTATTATATCACTAGATATATTGGATATCTTCTACATACCAACACTGTGCTAAGTGACTAAAAATACCACAAATCCTACCAGATGCATAGTTTCTTAAGTAAGAAATACAAACTAAAACTAACTATTCTCAGGTAATAGTTTTCTGCTCTCAAATCGTCAAATGTCTGAATGTTCTGCAACACATATGGGTGAGGCCAAGGGGAAACAGGTATATTGCAGGTGGGAATACAAAGGTACAACCCCATAGAGGGCAATTTGCCAAACTTTGTTAAAATGCAAACTCATTTTTCCTAGGTAGCAGCAGATTGTTTCTATGCGATTGTCCTTCAGATGTCCTCACACTCATAAAAAGTCACATATAATGATGGTTATCATTGCAGCCTTGTTTATAATAGCAAAAGATTAAAAATAACTGAAGTGGTCAATAGGCCTGAGGGAAACACTGGGATTCGGTGACAAAGAATGAGGAAACTCTCTACGTTGTGAAATGGGAAATTACCAAGACACATTGGTGAGTGGGAAAAGCAAAGTGTGGGAGTGTATTAATGTAACACTAATGAGAGTGTAACAATACAGATAGAATTGGTTATTGTGCATGTAAAATATTATATAGGCAACTTTAAAAGTCTAGAAAACAGGAGAGAAACCAAGATGGTGGCATAGGTAAACACCAGAATTGCGGCAGTGCACAACTATTTCAAAATCACAATGAAAAGAAAAAATGGACACCACCCAGAACCACAGGAAGGCTGGCTGAGTGAAAATTCTACAACTAGAAAGAAACTGAGACTCAGAGGAGGTGCGGAAGCAATGTACGGAGGTACAGAGGCGCGCGTGTGGCTCGGGGAGAGGGCTGGCACTGGAGAACGCAGTTCTTTTTCAATCCAGAGGGAGCCACAAGCTCCCAGCGGCTCTGAACTCCAGTTCCAGGCAAGTTTCTGGGGACCCAGACGCATACCCAGAGAGGTGGGACTGACTGGCTCTGGGAGGAAATCCAAAGCGGGTTTCTCTCGGTGTTACTTGCAGCGATTACTGATTACCATGGGGCACAGAGACCCAGTGTCTCTTAGTGCAGGGCTGAGAATCAGTCATAGCTGACTCCCTGAGGCCCTGCCCCTCCCAAGCTGCTCGGCAGAGGCTTTTGCATATAAAAGGCTGAGTGGCCTCAGGCAAAGGCTAAAATAGCAACTCTTTAGAGATGCAAGAGCCAGCTTACCCAGTGGTCAGAGTGGGACCATCCTAAATACAACTCCTCAGATTCACAAGGGACACACTCAGGGCAGACACAGTGAGCACCAAAGCCCCACTGAAACAACTCTTGCCCCATAAGGGTGTCTCCAGCACAGAAGTTCTCCCACTGTAGACACAGCTGACTCTCATAACCAAGAGGCTTGGAGGTCAATTCTTCTCAGTGATCACTTAACACAGAAAGCCACTCTATCAACCCAGGGAAGCAGCCAAAATGGGGAGACAAAGAAACAGGTCACAAATGATAGAAATGGAGGAAAGCAAATGACTGGATATAGAGTTCAAAACCACCGTTATAAGGTTTTTCAAAAAAATTCTAGACACTGCTGATAAATTTAATGAGACTCTTGAGGATATGAAAAAGGACCAGCTAGAAATTAAGCATACACTGACAGAAATAAAGAGTAATATACAGAGATCCAGCAGCAGACTAGAGGATCGCAAGAATCAAGTCAAAGATTTGAAATGTGAAGAAGCAAAAAACACCCAACCGGAAAAGCCAAAAGAAAAAAGAATGCAAAAATATGAAGATAGTGTAAGGAGCCTCTGGGACAACTTCAAGCGTACCAACATCAGAATTATAGGGGTGCCAGAAGAAGAGAGAGAGCAAGATATTGAAAACCTATTTGAAGAAATAATGACAGAAAACTTCCCAGAAAATAGACTTCTAAGTCCAGGAAGCTCAGAGAACCCCAAACAAAAGGAATCTAAAGAGGACCACACCAAGACACACTATAATTAAAATGCCAAGAGCAAAAGACAAAGAGAGAATCTTAAAAGCTGCAAGAGAAAAGCAGTTAGTTACCTACAAGGGGGCACCCATACGACTGTCAGCTGATTTCTCAACAGAAACTCTGCAGGCCAGAAGGGAGTGGCAAGAAATATTCAAAATGATGAATAGCAAGAACCTACAGCCAAAATTACTTTACCCAGCAAAGCTATCATTCAGAATTGAAGGTCAGATAAAGAGCTTCACAGACAAAAAAAAAAGCTAAAGGAGTTCATCACCACCCAACCAGTATTATATGAAATGCTGAAAGGAATCCTTTAAGAAGAGGAAGAAGAAAAAGTAGATAAAAATTATGAACAACAAATACATATCTATCAACAAGTGAATCTAAAAATCAAGTGAATAGAAAAAAATCTGATAAACAGAATAAACTGGTGAATAGAATAGAATCAGGGGCATAGAAAGGGAGTGGATTGACAATTTTTGGAGGGAAAGAGGTGTGGGGGATGTGGGAAGAAACTGGACAATAATTGTACATCTATGGATGAGGACAGTGGGGGAGGGGGTAAGGACAGAGGGTGGGGTGGGAACTGGGAGGAGGGGAGCTATGTGGGGGGGGGGAGAGGAACAACTGTAATAATCTGAACAGTAAAGATTTTTTTTTAAAGTCTAGAAAACAAAATTTTAGCCTAGCTGGCTTGGCTCAGTGGATAGAGCGTCAGCCTGTGGACTGAAGGGTCCCAGGTTCGATTCCGGCCAAGGGCACATGCCTGGTTGCGGGCTCGGTCCCCAGTGGGGGTGTGCAGGAGGCAGCCAATCAATGATTCTCTCTCATCATTGATGTTTCTATCTCTCTCTCCTTCTCCCTTCCTCTCTGAAATCAATAAAAGAAATATATTTTAGAAAACAAAATTTTAACCATATAAGGGTTTATTTTTTTTAATGTAATTGGGCTCTGGCCAATGTGCTCAGTGGTTAGAGTATCAGCCTGTGCACTGAAGTGTTGCAGGTTCAATTCTCAGTCAAGGGCACATACCTGGGTTGCAGGTTCCATCCCCAGCCCAGTTCAGGTTTGTGCAGGAGGCAAACAACCAATGTGTCTCTATACATCCATACATCCATGTTTCTCTCTCTCTTTCTCTCTCTCTCCCCCCCCTCTCTCTCTTCCTCCCTCCCTTCTACTCTTTCTAAAAATCAGTGTAAAAAATATCCTTTTGTGAAGATTAATAAAAAATATATACATATAGTTGGGAAATCTACATTTGCAAATGGGAACAGGGGTGGGAATAAGACTTTCCACTATACATCTTTTGAAAATTATTTAATCATGTGACTATACAACCTATTCAAATAAATACATGTGATTAAGAAGTAATTAAAACAGCGCAATGAATGTTAAGAAGGAGAAGGCCAGGGCATTACAGGAACTGGTAACAGGGACCTGACTCAGTAGCAGAGGAAATCCCTGAGGAAGTAACTTTTCAATGAAAACTTGATAGATAAATGGGCACAACAGCAAAGGGGTGAAGAAGGGCTTCCTGGGAAAAGGGAGCCCACGCACAGTAGCCCTGGGGTGGGAGGGAGCTTCACCACATGCCAAGAATGGACAGAATCCATTCTGTGGTTGGGATGCAGACACCAGTGTGCAGGGAGACGGGGAAGCGGTAGCTGAAACAAAGTGGGGGTCAAATTGCACAGGCTGTGCTACAAAATGTGGACTTTATCCTAAGGACAGTCGGAAGCCATTAAAAGGGCTTAAAGCAGAAAAGTGATGGGATCAAGGTTATGTTTTGGATAGATTTTTCTGAAGCCTATGAGGAGAAGTGACCGGAGGAAGCATGAATAGATGTTGACAACTCACATATCTGATAAACTGCTTTGGAGAACTATTTGGTGGTTTCTTATAAAGTTAAACATACACCTACCCTGTGACCCGGCTGTTTCATTCCTAGGTATTTATTCAAGTTAAATGAAAACATATGCTCACAAAAATATTTGTATAAGAATTTTCATAGCAGCTGTATTTGTAATAGCAAATATCATGGCCCCTAGAAACCCACAAATTTCTATCAGAAGAATTCATAAGCAAATTGGGGTGTATTTTCTGGAATGGAATTCTACTCAGCAGTAAAAAGGAAGGAGCTCCTAATACAGACAACAGGAAAAAACGGCACAGAAGTGTACATGCTGTGTGATCCCACTGCTGTGAAATGAACTCCATGTACGGAAAAAGTAATCTGATGTCTACCATGGTAGACATCAGAAAGCAGTTGCCTGGGGGAGGAAGGGAAACTGACTAGAAAGAAAAATGAAGGGATGTTCTGGGGTGTTGGAAATGTTTTATGTCTTGCTGCACATGGCAGTTACACAGTGTGTACAGCTGTCAAAATTCATCAAAGTGATCAACCAAGACCTGTGCTTTTCATTGTATATTAAATGTACTTCAACAAACAAAACAGAGAAAAGGAAGAGTGGATATTGAGAAAGGTGGGAGGTGTTTACAGTAATGCAGGAGAAAGATGATGGTTGCCTGGTGACAATCACGGGGATCAAATAAAACAACGTATATAAAGACGGCAGCCTAGGAAGCTCCATGCAAACCACAGAGCTGTGCACAAATGGGGAAAAGTGAGAACTCGGTCTAACTTAACCCATATCGAATGTTGGAGTAAATGTGGACATTCGGGATTGCCCCGAGGCAGTCCTGTTTGTTTGCAGGGAAGGGCTTGGGGTGATTAATCATGATCTTCTTGCTGGTTTGTCACCATTTGGCAGGAAATGGATCCAATGGCTGCTGAGATTCATCAGAACACTTGATCTTGGAGGGGGGGGAAAAGGAGGGGGTCAGGAGCTGCTTTTGCCAGGGATAGTTTTCTGCTGAAAACTGGCCTTTCCCAAACAAAAAAAGCATTCAGCTGCCGGGCTTGAGTTTTGGATTTATTTTTTTTGAATAATTAGGGTTTGAAGGATTCAGAAGAAAGGAAGCAGACTGTCAGTTCCTCAGGCAGGGACCGTAATGATCAGTGACACGGCCACCCAGAGTTCGGGAGAGTTTGCTGGGAGCCAAGAGTGTGTGGGAAACACACGTGGGCTGCTTGAAGCATCTGCCTGAGTGAAGACAGGTTTGGAGAAACAGCTGTGCAGAAATCAGCAAGAGCCATCTGACTAGCTGGTCACTCGCCATTTAACATATTCACATTTTTATGTGTGTGTTTTTTTCATAGACAGTAAATACCTACTCATTTGCTTTAATTTAATGTTGATTCACACACACACACACACACACACACACACACACCATCATGTTTCATGAGCAGACACAGCTGGACCCTTCCCATCCACACCAATGAGCACTAAACATCTAGGCACCATTCTTGGGATCCTTGTCCATCCAGAGGAGGCATCCCCACACAAGGCAGGCTCTTCGATCCCATAAGCTCCAGAACAATGGAGATCCCCCTCTGTGCTGCCGTGGACATTTGCTGCCGTTTTCTTAGTAACCTCTGTCATCCGATCCCTCTTTCTTTTTTTTAAATCCTCACCTGAAGATATTTTTCCTGAAGAGATTTTTAGAGAGAGTGGAAGAGAGAGGGAAAGACAGAGAGAAATATTGATGTGAGAGAAACACGTTGATTGGCTGCCTACTGCACGCACCCTGACCAGGGCCCAGACCAGTGAGGAGCCTGCAACCAAGGTACATGCCCTTGACCGGAATCAAATCTGGGACCTTTGGGTCGGCGGGCCCACGCTCTATCCACTGAGCCAAACAGGCTTGGGCCCTCTTTCTTTGAAAAGGGCTGGTTTGTCTCAGTGTGATATATATAGAACGCACCTTCCACATTGTAAGTGGACAGGATCTCTCTCTCTCTCTCTCTCTCTCTCTCTCTCTCTCTCTCTCTCTCTCTCTCTCTCTCTCTCTCTCTCTCTCTCTCTCTCTCTCTCTCACACACACACACACACACACACACACACACACACACACCCTCAGCCCTGCCACAGTCTGAGCACAGACAATGGCCTTGGGCTTAGCCTTAGCCCACCCGGTGGTCTTCCCTGGAACTGGGAGTCTCCGGGGAGCCATTGGGGAACGTGCCTGCAGTGGAGGTTCTCCACGGAGACAGCTGGAAGTCATTTGTTCCAAAGCAGCCGAACCAGCGCGCTGGCCAAACTGCTCCCGCACGGATGCTGGGACTCTCCGGCCCCGCCCTCTGACCGCCACTTCGGGATGGGAAAACGGAGGGTTCGGACTTGGACAGACAGGTCTATGTTCACACAACGAATTATCATTGGAGCCAAAACTCAAACCCAGACCTTTTCACTGCCCGCCATTGCTTCCTTCCCAGCACAAGAATTTCCTAATTTCCACCCACTTCTTAGGCTAGTTCTCTCTATCCTCCAATAGCCCTCCAATAAACTCCCTTTCCCATTAGTGATCTAGAGTCTGTATTCATTGCTGGCACCCAGCACAGACACCGTCATAAAGTAGCGGTTTCATTTCCTACTGAAGCCTTCCTTTGCAGAAATGCTCCCCAATGGTAGCTCAGACACTCGGCCCCCAGACTTTGCTTTGGGGGCCAGGGAAAGACACCTAAAGGGGTGGGAATGGGGTTGGGATAAGAGGATGAAAAAGAGGAAATGAGCAGGGAAAGTGCCGTGTGCTCCCTGGCTGGGACCAAGGATACAGCCATGGTCAGCAGAGGCAGAGACTAACGGTGCCAGGTGATCTGATGATGGCACGAGCTCTTGCCCTTGAGGTCACAACACGGGGAGGGAGGTGTTTCCACTTCAGGAGTCGGGGAGAGTGAGGGCGGGGATGCTGAGACCTGCCTGGGGTCCCAGCGCACGAGTGGCGGAACTGGAGTGGGAAGCGGATCTCATTTCTAACCAGACCTCATCGCCACGCTAATAAACGCACCAGCCAATGGGTGTGGGGGGAGGGGACCATGTACCTCTTTTCTGTTCATAGGATTTTAGATTTGTACCCATGAGTTCACCTGGGCCTAGTGATGGGACGAGGTCCTTGGATGATGTATTTATTTATTTTATAAACACAAGGTAGGAGACTGCACTGAGACCATGAAAAAACAGAACCAGGGGCGTGTCGAGGCCTGTTTTGATTTAAGGGGAATGGATCCAGCTCGAGTGTGTAAATTTGAGACCGTGTTTGCTTGTGTTAAATTCTATTTCTTCAAATTGCTTTCGCGTGTCCTGTTTCATCGATTCCCCCCACTTCTGGATGAGGAAACTGCGGCCTAGGATGTGAAATGACGTGTCCATGCTCACAGGACATATTACCACCTGATCCCAAACCCAAGCCCAGACCTTTCCCAGCCCAGGAATTAGCATTGCGCCGCTCGAGTTCAATTTAACAAGGTGACTTGGGTGGAGTCGTCCTGATGATTTGAGTGAGCCTCCCCACATTATTCAGGCAAATATTAGTCCCCCATCTCCTTCCAAACACATTCACTTTCTTTCTCTGTTGTTTTCTTCATCTTTCCTCCTGTATTCCTCCTCGCCTCCCCCTTCCTCCTCCCCTTCTCCATTAATCTCCTTCTCTTCTTTCCTCCCTTCCTCTCCTCCTCTCACAAACACATTTGTTTTCTTACGTGGGATGGTATCGTGTTGATGGGGTGGGTGAAATGAGAAGACTCTTTTAAGTCCCTGGAAGCAGAATATTTTCTTACGGATTTTTTGATTGTTTGGACTGTTTTGCCAGGCTAATGAAAAAAGGCTCTGAGGTCCCCTTATCTCAGGCCCACCAGAGGATGCCTTCAAGTTTTTGTTTTTGTTTCCAAGCTGGTTCCTTACAAATGCGTCCAGAAGGTCACTCTCAGGTCCCCGAGATAGCAGTGGGTGATCAATCACGTGCAGGACATCAGCATCACAGAAGATAAGCCATGAACGGGAGGACTGGGGGAAGGAGAACGGACCCCGAGCCATGCGGACCTGGGAGCTCGGTGAAGGTGATCTGATGGATGGCTTCCTCCTGAAGTTCCTGGGACAGTCACAGGCATCTTCTGGCTGCCCATTCCCCCTGATGTGTTACTCCAAATACATAAAGATACACTTACATAAAAGCCTTCAACATTACCAGATAACCTGATCATTGCAACTGAGCAAGATATAAAGACTGTGCTTAAAAGCTCCATGTGGGGTCCCCAGGCAATTACTTCAAAACAAACAGAGGGGACTCCAGTCCTGGCTTTGCCAAGGACAAGCTTTGTGAGCTCAGCAACTCCCCTGACTTCTCTAAAATAAAGTAATGGCCTTTGTGCCAAGTGCTGTGGAAGGACAAAGGTGGAAACAGTGTGAGCCAGAAGCTCTTCGTTAGGATCCTTGCTACCCCAAAAGACTGTGTGTATGGCTTTTTTATTTGTTTGCTTTGTTTTGATCTACTTTTCATGTTAATATATTTCATGTTTTCTTGACTAGTTATTTCCAAATCATCATCATTATCCATCAACCACTACCAATTCCTTTATTACATAGTGTTTAACTGCCCCAACAATTGTAAAAGTTAGACATTATGATTACCATTTTCCATAGAGATCACTGAAGCTCAGAGAGGTTAAGTAACCTACTCAAGCTCACACAGCTGGGCAGTTACAGAACTGGGATTTGAATATCCAGCTGTCGATTCCAAAGCTCATGCTCCTTCTACGACATGGTGGGGCTTCAGGTATTTATGTGCAGCCACTCAGGAATCAAAAAGTTAATTTGCAGGACCAATTGCAAAGTGAGAATATGGGGCCTTTTGTTTTTAAAAAAAAATGGTAAAGAATTTCAAGACAGCAACAGGAGGACATGCAAGAAAGCACAAGGCCTTTCTAAGGATGGACCCTTCACTGACTGCCCGGATTGTGCAGCCAGGAATCCCATCCTGCCAGCCACAATTCACCTTGCAGATGTCATCTCCTGTCAAGGAGCAAAAGCATCCAGGTGATGGGCAGACAACGGGGGCAGGATTTTCTAGTGCTCAGGCTGCATGGGCAGGTTTCCTGATGCTGCCCAGACGGGTCAGCATGGACATGGCAGAACTTGTGGGTGCTGTGAGATAGCTGTCTCAGAGTAGGAACATTTTTTTTTTTATGCGGAGGAAGGTACCCAGTCTTCTGCTCATAAGGGTGCTGACCACACTGTCATCTTTAAGGAGGGGAACGTATGGAGCACAGCTAAATACTTCTCAGTCTCTCTCTCTCTCTCTCTCTCTCTCTCTCTCTCTTTAATGTACGTATTGATTTTAGAGCAGTGGTTCTCAACCTTCTGGCCCTTTAAATACAATTTCTCCATGTGACCTAACCATAAAATTACTTTCGTTGCTACTTCCTAAGTGTAATGTTGCTACTGTTGTGAATCGTAATATAAATATCTGATATGCAGGATGGTCTTAGGCTCCCCTGTGAAAGGGTCATTCGACTGCCCAAGGGGTCGCGACCCACAGGTTGAGAACTGCTGTTTGAGAGAGAGAGAGAAAGGGAGAAAGATAGGAAGATGGAAACATCTGATTGGCTGCCTCCTGCACACGCCCTACTGGGGATCGATCCAGCATCCTGGGCATGTGTCCTGCTCAGGAATTGAACTGATGAACTCTTAGTTCATAGGTCTACACTAAACCACGGAGCCACACCGGCCTGACTTAGCCTTTCTTTTTAAACGCGGACCAGACCTGTAGTGAGCCCTAACCAAAGGCAGTAGAAGCAAAACAACAGGGCTTTGCAGCTGCTGGTTTCTAAGCCTCCCTCCTGAAGGGAAGTGTCAACTCCTGTGGACCCAGGAGAGGATCTGACCAAAGGGCCCACCCTTTTGGTCAATGATTCTTAATCAGTATTTAATAGTTTGAGGTCATAAACCCATCATCTATGAAAGTATGGACTATCTCCCCAGAAAAAAAAAGACATATATGTACATAAAATATTTTGCATACAATTATAGACTCCCTGTATTGATCCCAAATATTAAAAAAAAAATCTGTTTGAGATCATAGCTCCCCCAATTATAAAATTCTACAATGTTAGGCTCAGATAGAAACTTAGAGATCATTTTTGTGAAACCATTTTTTACCTCAGGGGGTGAAGGCTGAGGTCACCTTGGATAATAAATGGTTCTACACATTTTCAAAGACTGACTCTCCTGATATTCAACTCTACCCTTAAACTAGTTCCTCCACTCCTGATTTGCTCCTATCAAAACACTGTAGCCATGAGGAGCAACCTAACGCCACAAATGGCTGGTGTCAGGACATTAGTGAACATTTGTGGAACACCTGGACACAAGCCAGACACAAGTTCTTGCCCTTGAAAAGCTGGTCAATGTATAGGGGAGAGACTCAGCAAAACTAGAGAGGAGTGTGACTCATGCAATGATAGATGTTCAAGCCAGATAGACAGGTGACCTGGAGGAGGGCGCTCTCAGCTCCTTCTGGGGAGAGGATCCCAAGGGAGGAAGCAGTTACACAGGGTCTTTTTAAAAAATATAATTTTTTATTGACTTCAGAGAGGAAGGAAAAAGAAGAGGGAGAGAGGGGGAAACACAATGACGAGAGAGAATCATTGATCAGTTGCCTCCTGTAATGCGCCCCACTGGGGATCGAGTCTGCGACCCTTATATGTGCCCTGACCAGGAATCGAACTGCAACTCCTTTGTTCATAGATCAATACTCAACCACAGAGCCACACCGGCCGGGCTACACAGGGTCTTGAAAAATGAGCACAGGGCCGTGAAAGAAACAGTCTTCTGGCTGAGGAGGCTAGCATGTGCAAAGGCAGAGCAGGGTGAGACCGCAGGGGGTGTATGGGAACTGAGCGTGGTCAGGATTAGCTAGAACCTAAACTATGCCTGAGGAACTGGTGGGAGGGGAGGCTAGTGGAGAAAAAGGGGGTTGAAGACTGGGACCTTGGATATCACACTGAAGGGTTTGAACCTAAGGAAGAATGTCAGCTTGAGTGATGGATTAAGGAGTCTCTTCCTGAGGATGGTGCAAGGAGGCAGATATCCATCTGTCCCGGATGGCCCTCTGTGGCTGGGGGTGGGGATAAGGACTGAGCAAGCATGCTCTCTGAGATCCCTATCACTTCTCTCTTTCAAAATCAGCCACAGCCAAACCCTAGAGAACACAAGAAGGGTCCTGTAAAGCATTCAGACATGACAGGCAATCAGCCTAAAATATATCTTTAAGATGTCAATGAGATTTATTCACCAGGAAAGTACCATTCCTCTCCACTAAGATGGCATCATGGGAAGAGGCCTTCTCACCAATACAGAGACATTACTTTCATTAAAAAAATTTTTTTATTTAAAAACTGTACCCAATTTGATATACTGATGTGTTTCCTCTACAAGGCTTTTTTCATTCATTCTTAAAATTGAACCCATTTAGCCTTGGGGGATGAGTTGGCTCTGAGGAAATATTAATTAAGAAAAGAGAACATGTCCAGAAACACAAAAGGGTTGCTCCTCCCGACATGTCACCATTATCGGGATTTTTAGGCACTATGGGCACTGTGTAGTTCTTGGAAGGAGTATGTTTTCTCTTAAGCAAATGCAAAATAAAAAATTCTAAGTATTACTATGACATGGTGGAGCCGATTGTTGGTCCTGATGGTGTTTTCCCCTTATTCACCACTAGGTGTCACAAGAAACCCGGTTTAAAAGGAACAAAGCTTCAAAATTGCTGACCTGAAGAAAACAATTCCCCCTAGTGTTCAGATTTTTTTTCCAGTTAAAAAAATATACATTTTTTTTAAAGAGTAAATATTGCAAATGTTCAGAACTCATCTCTCCCGTAGCCACATAATGGTTCTAATTCCTTAGACTACCTGTCAATAAGATGGCAGTACAGGATCACACCGAACGGGTGCTTGTTGAAATAGTAAACGCTCATTGGAACAGGAAATTCCATTGCATTTGCACCATTTATTTAATAAAAATAATCTCTGCGATTATTTGCATTTATTTCTGAAGGAGGATGTTTTTCCTTCCTCAGAATAAGTTCAGGAAATGGGTGAAGTGTTCAGGAAGTTAGCTAAATGCTGATGTAAATCCAAAAGGAAGGTCTGTTGTTTGAAAAAGAAAAAAAAAAAAAGGACCAAAAAAGCTAGGAAGTGGTTCTCTCTTTCACTTATGGAAAATGTTATACAGAATTCCTGATTTAAGAGGAAGAGGACGAGGAAAAATGTGTGTGCCCGTGATATCTTTTTCCGTGGATCTGGTTGGGCCGACCAGACTTGGACTGATAACAAAACAGTAGCCAGCAAAGAAAACAGTGTCGAGAAATAAAATCCAGATAGGAGACCTGACTGGGATTAAGTTTGGACTAAATTCAACCCTTACTATGGAATTTGCATCAGCGAATCTAGGATGCATGCGTTGGTAGGAAACGGAGTCCGAAAGAGGTGGTGGGGATCCCTTTGCACTATAAAAGCAACTAAAGAGGAGATTCTCCTCACAAGCACCCTGTGTCTTCCAGCCACCAACAAATGGTGTCCTGCTGATCCAGGGCTGTGAGGGAGAGAGTCTCACTGGGGAGACCCCAGCTCCGCTGGGGCGCTGGGCCAGGGTTGTGATCCGCCCCAGTCCTGTGGCAACGAGGCTGTTATTTATCTGTGCTCGCTATGCAGGGAGTGTGCTGTATCAGGTGCACAGAGCAAACACCCGCAGTTTAGAAAGCAAAGATTCGGCTCACTGAGCAGTGCCATGGAGGACACAGTTTGTTGTGGTTTCTGGGGAAATCGCTCCTTCCGGCCTTCGTATCTGAATCCAGACTGATCTGCCCGCCTCCAGCTTGCCTTCTCTCCAGCCCCCTGACCCGGGCCAGGGCGAGCTCTGAAAGACACCCACAGGGATGTGAGTCCTTGCTCTCACACTTGGGCCGGCAGCCCTGTGCCCAACGCAGGAGAGCTCAGCCTCTGAGGCCTTTCGTAACTCTGCCCACCTGCTCTCCCACTCCCAGAATCTCCGGCTCCCACATTGAACGACTCACTGCCCTGCAACTCCCCACAGGCAGTTCTCAGCCAAGTTGATCACACATTTCTTTCTCTCACTCTGGGTCAATGAGGCCATGTAGAGCGGTCTTTACAGTTTAGCTTCTGTAGAGCAGTCTCTGAATGCACAAAATTGTGACAGGAGAGAAGCAAGAGAACAAGGCCCAGAGGATACAAGCCAGACATCCTGCACAGACCCACCTACTGGTGCAAGTGTGATAAATCAGCATGCACACTGGAAAAGATGCCCCCGAGGGGGCAGTTTGCTGATCTGACAATTAAATGCCTCCCATGGCCCAAGAGGAGTGAGTTTGAAATTTCATTTTCTGCATGCTGAGTCCAGAGGGTGGTTTTGGTGAGCAGACTAAGTCTAAAGAGTCATGGTCTCTGGGATCCACCCCTTCTCCCTTTTTCCTCTTCCCCACGCCCTCACTACACATTTACCTATTGTGGCAGACGTGTGCTTCCAGGGATCAAATGGTGAGAAGACAACTGTCCAGGAAATGTTTTCCCACGAGCACTCAGAAGCTGTTCTGTCCAAGCTGAACCAACAAGGCCCTGGGATGTGTGATAGGCCCAGCAGCGCTGATCCTTTAGGGGGCAGGGACACGGAAGGCATGTGGTTGTGTCTTACTTATCTTGGGATCCCCTGTGCCCTCCCAGGACAGTGGCTGCCACAGGACGGACCCTCATTCAGCTATTCAACAAATATTTACGAAGCAGTAGAGGATTTGTTTTTCCAGGTTTGGAGCTTTAAGGTTGTTAATAACAGCTGAATTCTCTGTTTTGTCATCTGTACTTTTGGACTCGGAGTTGGACCTTGCCTTTCACGGTTTTTCCAGTCATCTCTCTCTCTTCCCCAGTCCACCCCCACAGTCTGCATACAGTAGGCTCCTAGTAAATATTTGTTGGGGAGAATGAGATGGAGGAGGAGGAAAATGGTGGAAGAGAGACAACCAACCTAACAATAAGCAACCCAGTAGGTAGGTAATCATCCTGAAATCCATCTTGGAGGCTAGAGAATTTCCTCTGAATTTTGTCCAATCATGTTTCCAGAAAGTTCTGCCTCTGTCATGGCTCTTGTGTGGTCACCTTTGTTTGTTTGTTTGTTTTTCCTGTGCTGGCCACATTTGTCACCAAAGCCCCTCAGCTTCCCCACCTAACAAGGAAAACCCTTTCTCCCACCTAACCCCCCATCCTTTCTTTCACAGATATTCTTGAAACTCACGTTCAGAGGGCTCACAGGTAGGCACCCTCAGATGCTCAGAGTGATCCTTGGGGAGCTCCGTGTGGTGGGGATAGACCATTACAAACCATGTCATGAAGCCTCCCGCAGTTGAAAACGCAGAGGTATACACTCACCAATGGTAAGAAGGAAGGGAGGCAGGACAGGGCAAGTGGGAGGGCCAGGGAAATCTTCCTAGTAAAGATGACTTAAGACTCTAGTCTTGAAGGAAGAATAGACACAACCTAATTGAAGAAAGAGGGAAGGAGTTCCAGGCAAGGACAAACACATAAAAAGGCAAGGGAATGATAGAAAACAATGGAACTAGATTTTCTATGTGCCTTATCAACTCCATCTCTTGCTTTATACTCTACCCGTTTACCTCGTAGCAAGTGAAATGATGTAACCCTCAGGCAGTTTAGAAAATTTAGATAGCCAATCATTTAATCTCTTAAAGAGAAAGGCATTGATAACATGAGCTAGCCAAGAGATTAAGCAGGCTCTTGGGTGCTTATGGGAAATGGGAGGCTGATGAAAATAAGGCAATGAATGAGAATGTACAACATTTTATCTTTTATTCTCTCTCCCTGGGAGTCTGAGAAGTTGGAATTCTTTGCTGTGTGGATGGGTGAATCCATGGGTTTTCTTAGCCTAAAAATGAGATAGAAGATGAGGACAGAGTGATTCTAGGAATTTCAGGTGGGACCAAGGTCTATTCTGAAAGCCTTTTGGACTAAACCTTTGCAGGTCCAACATTTTCAAAACATTTAATGAGATGGTCCCAGTCCTACACCCCAGCGGGGACCATCTCATTAGGACAACACCCTGCTCTGAGCGCAGTTTATTTCTGTTCACAGAACATTGGAAGACAGGAGGCCAAGCTGACCTCTTTAGTCAAGAGTCAGCTCAACTTTAAAATTATGATTGCATGTGAAAGCTAAAATGGGAAAGAGGGAAAAAAAATCAGTTCTCAGAACAGAAATGCTAAAAACCCTTGGGGCCACATTCCAGTCCAGGTCTTGGCCCTGCGTGCAGAGCTCCCCTTGGGGGTGGCTGGGCAGGAGACCAGCCGAGACCAGCTCAAATCAGTTGAGTGTCAGGGGTCATAGGGTTTATTGTAGAGATGCCCAGCTTACAGATAAAGAAATGTATCAGAATGATTATGCTACATAATCCTTAAAACAGAAGCTCACGGCCCGCTAAGGCACTTACCAATTTCCAATGAACTATGTGCAATGATTAAACAAAATCAGAGGAATAGAGTAGGTATTAGTTTCCTAGGGCTGCAGTAACAAACCATGTGTCTAGAAGACACAGTTCTGGGGCCTAGAAGTCTGAAATTGAGGTTTGCTAAGGTTGGCTCCCAGCGGAGGCCTCTCTTCTAGCTTCAGGAGGTGGCCGGCAGTCCTCGGTGTTTTTTTGCCTGGCCTACAGCTACGTCACTCTCATCTCTGCCTCTGCCTTTCCTTCTGTTTTCTTCTCTGTGCTGGTGTCCAAATGTCCCTCTTATTGTAAGGACACCAGTCATTGGGTTAAGGTCTACCTTAATCTAGTACAAGCTTGTCTTAAATTGATGATGTCTGTCTGTAAAGACCCTATTTCAAAATAAGGTCACACTTACAGGCATGGTGGTTAGGGCTTTAATGTGTCCTTTGTGTGGACACAGTTCAACCCATAATGGATTGTTAAGAAAAACAAAAATGAAGCCCTGGGCAAGGCCTGAGAAGACTTGGTGTCCAACCTCCCACCTCCCATCGGGGTACCCTTGTACTCTCCAAGTTTCTATCCTCCTCTCTAAAGCAAAGCAGTGCCTGCTCTGCTTACTTCACAGCTGCCATGAGAATAAAATAATTATCTTAAAAAATGATTTTCTATATGGAGAGTATTTCTACAAGTACAAGGGATTATGAATTCATTTCAGATTGTGCTAACTTTTCCTTCACTTCATAACTACTTAACGAGTAGGTAATAAAATGGGAAACATGGCCTGCTTTACAGGAAGGAGAATTTAAATTACTTGCTTCCCTTCGTTTATGTTTTGAGATAAAAGTACAATAGCAATCTGCAGAGAACAGCAGTGCAGATCTTTGTGCCCTGGGCTTTTAACTCACAACAGAACAGGATGATACTTAGGTGAAACTAATGGGTAGAAAGCAATTGAAAGGCAAACCAAGAGGCCCTGGCTGGTGTAGTTCAGTTGGCTGAGCATCGTCCCATGCACCAAGAGGTCACCATTCGATTACTAGTCAGGGCCCAGGCCCAGGGTGCAGGCTTGATCCCCAGTAGAGGGCCTGCAAAAGGCAATTGACCCATGTTTCTCTTGCTCTCCCTCTCGCTAAAATCAATAAAAAAATATTTTAAAAAAATGCTAACCAAGAGGGTCAATGTTTTCTGGGACATCAGCAGACTTCTCCAGTGGTAGTGACTCCTCTTCCCCCACCTGTGTGGTCCACAACAATGTCCTGAAATGGCTTTGAATCTGCTCTGATGGTTTTTCTGAATATGGGGACGCAGACCACCCAACTTATAAAATTAGTTTAAAAAGTCATTTTCCCGGCTGACTGATGAGACATACATACTCCAATGTCTGTTACACAAAATAGAACCATTGTATAGCCAGAAATAAAAGTTCTGCAGTCAAAAAAAGAAAAAGACCCTTTTAAGAGGCCTGAAGCTCTAGCAGTGGTAGGGAAACAGTGTCAGGCCAGCAGATTAAGTCAAAGGGACTTGGAAGGTGTATGACAACCTCCACACATACAGGAAGTGCCAAGAAGGGGTGCCATGCAATGACAGCCTGAGAACCATAGTTTATTCCAAAGCATCATGTGACCACCTGGGCGTTAGTGAGGAGCACGGTCGTGACAAACGCTATTGACCTTGGACCTTGGGGGTTTGCTGACCCCGGAGAAATCCCAGAGGGGAAAAGCAGCCCCAGCGGAAAGAAACAAAGAGGCTCTCAGAGAGAAGCTCTCCATCGGCCCTGCAAACGGAATTCTCCATTTCTCAGTGCTGGGCGCAAGTGCTTCCCAGGGACCTCGCACACATTCAAGAATATGCCGATCACACAAGGTAATAAACAAACGTTTATTTTCCTTTAATACAAAAATTAAATAGCAAAGTTTATTTATTTATTTATTTATTTATTTATTTTGTACAGCGATAAATTAGAAATTTACAGTACAGACATCAATGCAGACACACGTTTGTACATCCTTGAAAGCAGGGTCCATTTCCTTGGACAGTCAGCGATGCGTTCAGGGTACATGGAGCCGGGTTTGCCTGGTACCTCTATGTCGAACGTCTGCAAGTTCCCAGGTTGGCCTCGAGGCGGCTGGAGCTGCAGGGAGGCACGGGGCTCTGGGAAAGGGCCACGGAGCACTAGCGTCACTGTGGCATGAGCAGGTTGAGTCATATTCATCTTTTCACAGATCTAGCTGGCATTTATTCCACCCTTTCTACAATGGGCTCCAGGGGCCTTCATCCTCAGACCTTTTAAAGTCTTATATCTCTGTGAGGTAGAAAAAATTCAGAACCACCAAGATGCCTCATGGTGAGAGACCCAGAAAACAGGCCTGCTCCGGTCAAGGCCCCCAGCTGAGTCTGGGCCGGAGCCCATCGGCAGGGCGGGAACAGTGCGCATCTGGGGGACCGGATGGGCCTAGCCATCACAGGGCGCTGCTGCCCTTGCTCTTGCCCCTCTTCTCAGAAGCCTTCTGGGATGACAGTGGTCATGTACTGAACATCACAGGGGGTCAGGGAGCTACAGAAGCTCGAAGGGCAAGGCTCACACAGGACCCCAAACAGGTCCACTACCAATTACCTGGGTGAATGCTGAGAATTTGCTGGTGCAAAGAAGAAGGGAAAGAGATAAATGAGAAACAGAAACAAGCTACTCTAGGGCAATGGGGCTGAGAAAAGGCCTGCTGGAGGGATCCAGGTCCACCTCCCCCCTGGTAATGTCCCTTGTGCCATAACTGCCCATGTGCCAGGCAAGAGGCAGCAGCAGAAAGCTCTGGCCAGGCCACAGTGAAGCAAAATACATTATTTAAGCCTCTGGTATCTGATCCTAGGTAGGAGCAAAATGCTCTCCTAGGAGTTTCCAAGATCTGTGAACTAGGCCCAGAAGAAAAACGATAACCTGGGTCCTTTGCCAGACATGATACAAACCCAGCCAGGGACTCTGAACCCAAATACAATAAAGGAGCAAAAAGAACTGTCAGAGTCCAGTGACTCAACTTAATTGGCTGAAACAGCAACTCTCCCCAATCTCCTCCATCGCAGATCGAAATTCAGGATGTAGACTGATTCAGCGGGAAGAGAGGGGGTTGTTTCGAAAGTCTGTGCTCTGTGTCTGTCCTCCCTACCTGCCGCTGAGGTCACCTCACCAGAATCCAAAGATTGCACCATCCTGGTGAAATCCCTCTCCACTGAGTGCCCTCCTGGGCTGAGCTCCTCTTTGACCTCAGGTCCCAGCTTAGCTCCCAACAGAGTAAACACTGAATTCAGTGGCCAGGATGCAGAGTGGGGGCAGAGAGGACAGAGCTGGGGGTGCTGGTAAAGTCACAGCTCAGAACTGGGTACAGAAGCTTCCCGCACTCTGGGTTTGGGGGTGCAGGTGAGGGAGTGACCTGGGAGAGGAAAGTCAGAGAGCATCTCAGGAGAAAAGTGTCACCCCTTCTCAGGTTTCAGGCCCCTGAGCAAGCTGCCAGCTCAGAAGCAGCCTAGAGAGCAGGAAACAGGTCTCTGTAGAGGAAAAAGGATATGAATCAACCAAGTAGCTCAACCAGATGATTCTGGCCCGTTCCACCCTATCCCACGTCTCTCTGCCCTGAGATGTGGCCTTAATGAAGGAGGAGAAAGGAGTTTGTCAGAGAGGAGGCTGGACAGGTGCCCTTTAGGCTCTGCTGAATAAAATCTCCGGAGGCCAAGGCATGCGTAAGAAGCTACAAGTATACCTACTTACTCCAGACTCCAGAGAAAACAACAACAACCCTAACCTTTTTCCTAGCAAGATACTGTCCGCAAATTTCCTTGTGCAAGCTGCACGGAACACCCCAAGCCCTGAACTGCCTCCCCGCAAAGCCACATGAGATGAGGGGGCTCACGTGCTCACAGCCAATTTCATAGTGTTCCTTGGAATTTCCACGAAAACATTATGAAACAGTGGATACTTCCTGTCAGAGCCCCATCATCGATTTGCAGGGAATTCTGGGAAGGGATCAGAGATACATCAAAGATAGAAAGACCCAGGAGGAGGTTTAGGGGATGAAGACAGTGAAAGAGATGGCAATTCAGACACACTCACACCTTCCCAAAATCAAAGGCAAAGTTCAGCAGATCCAGGAGCATCCTGGCCTCGGTCAGTGAGAACAGAGGTTACCCTCCATGACATCGCCTACAATGCCTACCACAGGGCCTTACACACAGCTGGTGCTTAAGCAATGTGCTAATAATTGACCTTTTTTCTTTTTTCTTTTTAGACAAAACCAATGTAAGAGGTGATGGAATCACTTCAGGGTAATTGGTAACTGACTCCTTAGCCACAAGCTCCTTTCCTGAAACCATGAACACTCTCCATGGCTGTGAAAGGAAAGGCCCATCATCCTGTGACATTGCCAAAGCCAGTAATCCGGCTGCATCCACAGCCACTTCCGATCAAGTGCAATGCCCCCGAGGAGGCAAGAGCTTTGCTAGAGACAAGTTGTCAAGGCACAGAACTCAGTGTCCAGGTTCACTCCAGTACTCTTATTGTCCTTATTATCATGGCATCATTCACAAATATTGAGCACCTACTCTGCGCCCCCTGCTAGGTGCTGCCTTCGCCTCACCATCGCCAAAACATGACAAAGAAAATTGCATTACAGACCCCAGCATGCTAACAGCAAGGCCAGTGCCTGGCTGCACGGTCCCTCCCTTGCCTGGGCCAGAGACTCTGAACAACTCCCAAGACACCAGAGCAGAGCGTGAGTAAGGGCAGGCTCTGCCCCTGGGTGCAGGCTCCGCGGCCCTAGCCAGCTATGGGAACTGTCTGCAAGCAGCCAGGGAGTTCACATTGTACATTTCATAGGCAAAGTAGTCTCACATGGAGTTCAACCGGTCCTTCCAAGGACCCTTTCTTTCTCATGCTCCTGAAGCCCTGACCCCGGATGCCAGCCAAGGTGCTCAGGCTGGGCACATGCAGGAGGGCGCCCCTGTGCCTACTTAGTAACTGTCTCCAAAAACCTCAAGACGTTCCTTTCCAGAACCTGCAACAGGCCTTATACGCATCTTCATCTCGGGCAGCTCAAGAACCACACAAAAGCAGAGGGGAGAAGGAAGGAACATGTCAAACCATGAGCATACTGCTCAAACAAACAAAAAGCCATGCTTGTTTCCAGAATTTGCCTACCTATTTGGAATTTTGAGTCCCTGGAGATGTTTTTCCTTTAAAAAAGAAGTGACAAAAGAGCTTTCCTACCTGTTTTTTTAAAAAGTGGGGCATGAATAAATAAATAAAGGAGTCATTACCAACTAGTCACTGAAGCAGACAGGTAAGAGTTACAAGGAGAACAACCTGCGACAGTGTCAACAATTTGTCCCAGAGATCTGGTGATTAGAAGGCCTAAGGCGGGTTAAGAGAAAGGCCAGTTACAATTTTAAAAGAACTGCGACTTTGGAGAGGCTGCTAGGGGGTACCTCCTTGTAAGGAACATAAAGCATAAATTTTAAAAGCTCTGGATACCTCCGCAAAAGGCAATTAAGACCTGTGCTGTTAGAGTTTGCAGTTCATTTCATTGGGTCTACACTTTTTTCCCTACAAACCAATCAGCTGCTGGCTGGCATTCTGGAGATTCATTAGGCACCATATAAATACTCCAGGCCACGCTGCCTCCAATGAAATCTTATAAGGAGCCTTTGCCAATTACTGGGAAACAATTATACACCAAGTAGTTGGATTAGCTGTCCTTAGTTCCCTCTACAACACTGAAAAAGTCCCCATTGTGGCAGGTAGACCAGACTTTTCTGATAACATTCTTATTCTAAAAGAAAAAAAAAAAAAAAGGCACTATCATTCGGAGAATGCAAGTTGACCACAGTTTGAAAGTCAGTTCAGTATACTATTATGTCATGGTCCAAGAATGTGCTTTTAATTGTAATTGACACACACAAATTACACAGTTAATCTGTGTGAATGCAAAGTTGCCAAGAAACTTAACATTTTAGCTCTTCCAGACTGGCGTCTGCATAGATGCAATCACACGAAGTAAAATATAGTAAGTCCCCATTGCTCAATGCAATAGGTCTCTGGGGTCGGAAAGGTAAGTCGACTTGGTAAATCTCATTTTCCTCTGAATTAAGTGATTGTCAGAAAGTGGATCACCCTTCCCTTCCCCCTCATTAGGCACACTGCAGTGCAAAATTTCCTATAAAAATGCCTATTTTGAGTTATTAATATAAAATGGAAAACAAAACAAAACAAAAAAACAGCAGCAGCCTCGAACAGACATGCTGAAATTTAAGAAGAGAGAGAAGAAAAACCCACTGGATACCTTATGTGTGTTTGTACAGTACTTTTGTTTGTTCAAACAATTCTGTTTTATGACAAAGGCACTGAAAGATTCTGACACCACCTCTTGGGAGAGCAATCCTCAAGTTCTAAACAGCAGACAATGCACCACAGAAAATGTTTATGTTAGATCAGCCAAACTATAAAACTCTCGTAACACGTCTCTGAACCCGGCATTTCCAGTGTTTATAGATTTCTTTGCTATCTGAAAGACCCAGTTAGTATTTTAAATTTTAAAGAGTTAAAAAAAAAAGTTAATCTTTCTCCCTGCAAGTTACCTACTCACAGCTCAAATCCCACCCCTCAGGGAAAAGCAGCATCGCTGGGATCTAGGCAGGACCTCCACGCTCCAAGCTGCGACCTGCTAAAGTGATCAATGTTATGATTTTTCACAGCTTTGAAAGCCTCTCACTGGCTTTTCCATTTTGGATTATTCCAAAGTCTGCAGCAAAATCATTAGTTTTATGATGCTGGGGTGAGAGGGAGAAGGTAGTGGGTTAAGGGGGTCACGGTAAGGTGGCTAGTTTGTTCAAACTGAAATTCATTGCATGAAACTTTTAGTAGCATTTGAACCGAAATGCTGGCATTTCCCCTGTCAAAATTTGGGAAGCGTGGAGGCTGGCTAGCTTTACACCACCGTTTCATTGCCTTTCCCAGGCTTTACCCAACCATTCCCTCTTTTTTCTCTCTTTACCTTCCCAGAATTCACCAATCTGTTGGAACACTTCTGCCACGTGTGAAGAGTTTTGGCAGACCAAATCCACATGCCTGAAGTGATGCCCACCAGCAAAGACATAAATATTTTCAACATTTCAACGGCCATATTGGAGTCATCTGCGGAATAGCGGAAAAGCGCCCAGTTGGAGATTTCATAGAAATAACAGGCAATCACGCAGGTTGCAGGAACCGTGTACAGGACTGAGAAGACCCCAATCTTGACCATCAGCCTTTCCAACTTGTCTGTCTTTGTCCCATCCTTTTGAAGATTTGAGCGAATTTTGAACAAGGCCACCAAGCCTGCAGCAATGAACAAAGTGCCGATCACCAGGTAAGTGAACAGGGGGGCCACCACAAAGCCGGTGAGGGCGTCAAGGTTTTGGTTCCCAACGTAGCATAGGCCCGTGAGTTCATCTGCATCCACCAGCCTCATGATCAAGATGACAATCGTCTTCACTGCGGGGATGGCCCAGGCTGCAATGTGGAAATAGGAGCTGTGCATCTCAATGGCTTCGTGACCCCATTTGAGTCCAGCTGCCAAAAACCAAGTGAGTGTCAGAATGACCCACCAGATGGAACTGGCCATTCCAAAAAAGTACATCAGCAAGAAAATGATTGCACATCCTGTGTTCTTAAGTCCTTCTTGGATGAGAACAGGTTCTGCTGCCTCTTCAAAATCGCAGGATATCCTTTCTCGGCCTACGGTCAGCCTGACAATATAAGCGATGCTATAAATATTATAGCACATACTGAGGAATATGATGGGGCGCTCGGGGTAGGAAAACCTGGAAGAATCAATCAGGAAGGTCAGCACTGTGAAGGCGGTGGAGATGAAGCACAGGCTGGCCCACACGGCCATCCAGAGGTCGGTGAACTCCTTGGCCGAGCGGCTGTATAAGCCAGCATCGTAGCCACACTTGAGAACGCAGTGCAGGCTCCTTTTCACCCAGATGTACTGATCCGAGTTGGTTCCCACGGAATGGCACTCTTCCCCAGCGTGGATGGAGTTTTTGTGGGGTAATGGCACCTCCTCGTCCCCTGGCCCTTCCATGCACATGTGGTTGTGGTCATTCTGGGGTGGGAATTTGCTGCAGTTCAGGCTCTCCGGCCAGGCAAACCCAAATTCCTTCAGGACAGGTTCACAGCGTCTCTTGACAGAAAGACACATGCCACCGCACGGGCCGATGGGGATGTTGATCTTCTCTGTGCACATTGGCACATACACGGAACAAAGGAAGAACTGGAAAAGTAATGAAACAAGCAAAGGAAACAGTGATTTGGAAGTATGACCAAATGCTTGCACAAAGCCGAGTTGTGAATGCTTCTAGGCATAGCACACAACTGCTTTTAAACCTGCCTATGGGGAGTCTGACCATTCATGCTGACCTCAAACAAGGATGCCTGGTAATCCCCTACACACTTTTCTTTGGGTTCTAGTAATCCTTTCCAGGGGAACATAAATAAATACGTGTATAAAAAGGGCCCAAAGAAGTATATAATCCCCTTTTGTACAATGCTTAATAAGTCTTAAAAGACTAACATTGAGTTCTCCCTCCCTTTACAGCTCCTATTTGAAAGAGCTGAACAGACTAGTCAAATGATAGTCAGTTTGGTGATGGGTGATTTCTTTTTCTTTCTTTTTTTAAAAAAATATTTTTATTGATTTCAGAGAGGAAGGGAGAGGGAGAGATAGACCTAACAGTGATGAGAGAGAATAGTTGATCAGCTGCCTTCCTATACCACTCACAGTGGGGATCGAGCCCGCAACCCGGGCATATGCCCTTGATGGGAATCGAACCCAGGACCCTTCAGTCTGCAGACCGACACTCTATCCACTGAGCCAAACCAGCTAGGGCTGGGTGTATATTTTTCATCCCCATTTCTTTATCACAATAAAAATAAATGTTTAAAAAAAAAGCAGACCCATGTCTTCTCTTGTTAATATTCTCTCTTTTCTGTACTTTATCCCTCAAAATTATTGTTCATATCGAAACAGAAAGTATCCTAATTAAGATACTGTTAGACCCAATGATGAGATGCAGGATGGGATGCAGGTTGAGGTCTCTGGTCATCAGGGGTTTGTTTGGCCAGGTTTTCACTTTGAATAATAATGAAGCACAATAGGAAAATATAAATGTTAGGCCCCTGACACTGCAGTACCAGCAGGGGAGAGTGCAGTTGCTGTCCTCAATTCCTCCAGCATTGATAAACAGTCTGCTTGGCTCCTTACAGATGTTGTCTATGAAGTCTAGAGTTACAAGTAACTATTTTCCAGCATGTAAAGGGATCCAGTCCTGTCCTTCAAAACAGCTTGGCTGCCTCCCCAGGGTACATGCAATTAAAAATATGTATCCCTGGAAAAGCCGTTTCTCCAACAAAAAATTGCCACTGATGTCAGGGTATGCGCTGTTTCCAAACCGAGAACTAGAGGATCATTTCTTAAGCTTTTATAACCTAGTTCTGAAGGTCTGGAACTTCCAAAGGGACACTTCACCAGCAACGGGTCTAATCCCAGCCATCTTTCTGAAACCACAATCGAAGTTTTAAAATGACCTATATAAAAACATGCACCAGTAAGTAAGCTGCCTGCTTGTTTCTTATCTCTCAGAAGTTATAACCAGAACCTCTGATTTCTAAAGCTTTTAGCCTGGACAATGATCCCCTATTTTCACCAATCTCTCTCTTTTCTAAAATGCAAAAGAAAAAAAAAATCACTCATAGCCTCATCAAACAAAACACAAGAGTCAACACTTTTTAAAAATGTCCTTTCAATCCTTTTTCTTTTCCAATGAATTGGGTGTTGTTTTTGTAAGATTGTAATCACCTTGTATAGGCAAATTCTTCACTTACAATTGCAGGACGCACATTTTCTGTATCATTACATAAGCTTATAACATTTGTAATGACTGCAAACCACCACCACAATCCTGGCCAATATGCAAACTACTTTCTTCCAATACACAAAACTACTTTCCTCCCAAGCTGTGTTTTCTCCCCCTTTAAATACTAAACCTGCCCTCAACCCTGAGGATAAGAATAAACTCAAGCCAATGCAACCATTCCTTTCTGCAAGAGCTCTACAATCAGGCGGCAGGCGGGCCGCATGATTAGGGGCCACTCCGCAGAAAACGGGGCAGTGGTGTTTCATTTAACAAACCACCCAGAAATATGGGGGAGAAGTGAGGTCGGTGAGGGAGAAGTTCCCAGCTTCTCCTTATCTCTCCTTCCAAGTCTTAGCTGCAGCTGGCTGCCCCGCCGGGGACTCGCCCACTGAGCAGCGGCGGCCAGAATCCTTGGCAAAGATAACCCCCAGCTCCACTGGGGTTAGGGGCTTGGCCAGACGCGGTGGGCAGGGGGGAAAAACGGAAGGGCGGGGTGTAAGAGTGGGTTCTTTCGCAGGCCAGATGATTTACACAACGTTTTGGCTTCCAGTCCCTGAGAAGGGACAGACAAGTGGGGGTGGGGATGGAAATCACTTTTTCAGAACTATACCCTTCAGCCTAGAAGGCGGGTAGGGGGCCTCGACTTGGTAAAGGTTCCACCGAGTTAGTTTGGGGCGTCCGTGCCCCAGGGGTCTCGCCGGGGATGGGGGTGGGGATGAGGGTGGGGGTGGGGTGGGGGCGCCCACCTGCAGCTGGCTGGAGCAGCCGTACTGGATGAGCGGCGTGAAAGTTGTCAGCTGCAGCTCGGCGTCGGTCTGCAGCTCATGCCCCACAAGGTTGGGCATCTTGGTCACGTTGTAGCCCAGGTTCTGGCACATGGAGATGCGGATGGGGTCGCAGCGCCGCTCCTCCTCGTCCCCGAAGCCCCAAGCCGGCCCCAAGAGCAGCAGCACCAGCAGCAGCCGCAGACAGAGACCGACGCCCCCGGGCGCCCCCAGGACGCTCGGCCCTGCGCCCCGCCAGGCCATGGCCAGAGCCGGGGACAGCGGCGGCGGCGGCGGAGGGGGCTGCTCCAGCAGACACCCCCAGTTTGCACGGGGGTCGCGCTGCTCCCAGCTCCGGGGCAGAGAGTGTGATCGAGGCGCCAAGGGCGACGAGGGTGCAGAGCGGTCGGCTCTCCAGCAGCTGCGCGCAACTGTGTGGGATATTAGACTCCCCCGGGCGAGGCCGAGAGACAGACGGCTCGGGTCATGGCTGCAGGCGGCGAGCCTCGGCCCCAGCGCCGGCCGCGTCGGCTCGGGGTCCCCGCGAAGCCCGCCAGCGCCCAGCGCCGCGCCGCGCAGCTCTCACCGCCCGAGCCCTCCGGGGCGCTACCAGTTCGCTGGGCGGTGGCAGGCCCGGACGGACAGCGCGTCTCTCCAATGGCCGGGAGCGGTGGGCAGCGAGGGGCGGGCCGCTCTGCCGCTGGAGGGCCAGGCCCCGCCCACCCGCTGCCCTGCCCGCCCCCCCCCTCGCTCCCCAGAGCGCCCCGCCCCGACCCGCTTCCCGGCTCTCACTTTCCTCCCACCCGTTTCGCCGGGCGCAGGGGCTCGGCAGGGATGGAGCCGAGTCTCCCCGGCCCGGACAGCCGGCCCCTCCTCTCCCAGGTGAGAAGCGCTCCCAGAAGGGGTCGGCTCCCATTCCTCTCCGTTTCCAGCTGTCACCGCGGTCCACGGCCACCTCCCCGCCGCGCAGAGAAACCGTACAAAGAACTCGGGGTGTGGGTTCACGGAGACTCCGGCTGTGTGACCTTGAGCAAACGGCACAACCTCTCGGCGGCGCCCTTCTCCGCATCCTTAAAGAGACGCGGGAGGGGGGGGGGGGGCGATAAGGCGGAAAAGCGCGGAGCACGGTGCCTGGTACAGCCCGCGCGCGCAGCTCTCCCCACGCCTCGCTGGCCCGGGTGCGAGCCCGGCCCCCGCTCCCCGCCCCCAGGCTCGGCCGACCTGCGCCCGGGAGCGCCTGCCTCCGGCCGCGAGTGGGGGAGGCGCCCGGGAGCAGCCAAGCGGCCGAGGGTCTCGCGCTCCGGTTTCCTCCCCGCATGAAATGAAATTCCACAGGGGGATTCGAAAGGAAATGAAGCCGGGAAGCTCCGTGCTTCTCCGCCCGCCGCCCTTCCTGTCTCGGGGACACGGTTTCTAAATAAGGTTGGGAGGGAGAGAGGGCGGGAGGGGAGAGGCTCGACCTGCTCTAGAGAAGAAAAGGGGTATAGGGGGCAGGGAGGGAGACGGGCTAGAAGGCGCACAGCTACCGGGGTTCCCCTCTTCCTGGGTCCCAGGCATCCTTCCCTGCAGCCTGTATCTCTTTCTATCTTATTCTGCTTCTGCGTAGGGTCCTGGGGATCTGGGGACCATACGACCAGGTTTCAAAACGACTTAACCCCTCTCTCATTCTCAGCTCTTCCCCACCTGCACCCGCTCCCCAGAGCTGTGGGCTAGTTGCCCCTCTCAGGTTTCCAGGTGGGCCAGGGAAACCCTCAGCAGGTGGATTCCTAAACCAGGTACTTGCTGTTTTACTCTGGTCACGGTACTGTGAGTCTCAGCCTCTATCTGGCCATCCGTGAAGTGAGAAGCCCATGTCTACAATCACACAGTGGTTCTAGGAGTTAAATGAGGTAATACCTGTAAGGCGTTTAGCTCAGTGTCTGGTGCAGTGTCTAGTAAGTGCCGAATACCTTGGTTAGTGATGTGGGACAGCCTCCTGCTTCCCAGCACCTTGCCAAAGACATGTCCAGCAGTCCAGGTCCGAGGATCTGGGTGAAGAGCTTTCTTCTCTTGTCCAACCCATGCCACTGTTTTCCTGGGGTTGGTGACAGGGACCACGCTTTTGTGTGTGTTTGTGACCTCCCACGTCAGGCAGAGGCTGGATATAAGTTGGGAGGATGTCTGTGCCACTAGTGCTCATATTCTGTTTTGTATCTTTAGTTTTCTTTTCTTATGTTGGCAACTATTTCCTTGGCTGAAGGAAAGAATGGAATCAACATTTTTGGTGCTTGGCTCTGTACTGGAACTGTGTTGTACACATAGAAGCTGCACTATCTCCAGCCATCATCATCATCTCCTGGGGAAGGAGACTCTGTTAGCTTCGGAAAGAGATGAAGAAACTGAGGCCCGGATCAAAGTGTTAGACAATGAAAGATCAGTCAAACCAGGGCCCAAAAGAGGCCTTTCAGGGATGGGGAACAGGGTCATTTCTCCAGAAAGTTCCCCAGCTGGAAATCGACATACTCAGCAGTAGAGTTAAAGCTTCTGTGTGCCTGTGCGTGAGACAATCGGCCTACATAGATGAATAAATAATTAGATGTATGCATCAAGTAAATAGATGATGCTCACCCTCTAGGACTCACAGGAGACAAAGCATAAACAGACAACTGTAACTCAAGGCGATACATTCTCAGGGAGAATTTTAGGTAGATCCAAAGTAGAGGTAGCTATGTTTGGGGGCTGTTCAAAGGGAGATAATCGCAGGGATTCTGACTTATTCAACAAAGCAGCGTGAGTGAGCAAGGGCACTTCTCCTAGGGCACTTGCAGGGAAGTTAAGAGGGTTTGCGTTGTGCTAAAGATATGCGTACAAGGTTTATTAAACAGTGACCTCCATGAAGACAAGGAGCAGGTGCTGTCCCCTGCACAGGGCCTGGCACATAGAGGGAACATCATTAAGTGCTGGGTGAATGAACACTGTTAACAGATCAATAACAAATAACTCACATAGAACTTATACCAGATTAAGGGTTAAGTGCTTTACATGCATTATCATCTCTTTTATTTTGCACAACGGCTTGAGAAAACTCATGTTCTGGGTGGTCAAGCAGTAAGATTACACAGTAAGTGACAGAAAAGGGCTCAGATGTATGTCCACCTGGGCCAGGTCTGTGTGCAGTGCACGGTGCTGCTCTCACCGAGGAGAGACACTCAGGCTTCTCTATAGTTAGAGGTGACCCTTTTATGTTCTGGGCCTCTCGTACCTGGCCCTGGCATCCCTGCCTCATCTTGCTTGAAGCAACCGTCTCCTTTCAGAGCACCCGAAGAGGAAGGCCATCCCCTGTCAGAAGCTTTTCCTGTCAACAGCTTTTCTTTCCCTGCATGGAACTCATCGCAGGTATTTTCCAAAAAAGAAAGCCAGGGGAATCACATTTCAGTCTGAATGTGGAAAGAAAACAAAGACCACAACTTAGAGCTATGTCTGAATGGCCTGGAGCCCCTCAGCCTCCCTCTCACAGAGTGGTTTACACAGCCGCCCGTCTGCTCCTGGTGACAGGCATGGCATGTTTGTCTTTGTTGCAGAAAACACTTCCAGGCAGAGGGCGATCCACCCTGTGACATGCCAAGCATTTAGGAGAGAAGCAGAAGATAGGGATACATGAATAGGACCTTCCATTAACCTACCAGTAAAGGGCAGGCCGTGGGCCCCTAGTGGCTCTGGCCTGAGTGCCTGGGCAGCTCCCTCTGTCCACTCTCAGTCGTAAAGACACATGCAGTACACTTTGGAGATGCAACAAACATGACTTCAGGGGATGGTGGGCAGTTGGAGGGCTCTCCATTTGCATCTAATGAGAGGCCGGGTTCTAATTAACTCCTGTGATGTGTTAATTTTTCAACCTGACGTTTTCTGCTCTAATAGATTCTTGTAATGGTTCCTAAATTAAAGGCTGTATTTAAAGACTAGCGTTTAGGTTAAAATCCACCATCTAGGGGGGGGTTGCTTGGGGGGGTGGTGTGTAAACATCCTTTCCTTCAGTAAGGAAAGCCTCTCATTTGCAGTTTTTTGCTAACCCAATTAAGTGCTGAAGTAGTCACTCCAGAGCCTGCTTTTCATTTTCTGCGAAACAATCCAACTAATCCATATTCAGTAGCTTCCAAGAAAAGTCTTATTGCAGCCACTCACGAAGAAACCAGCTTCTTTGAATCTGGACAGAACATTTAGAACTCACAAAGAGCTGTCTTGATGGAAAATTCGAGAAAGTGGTTCATTATCAACCTGTTTAGTTTTTGAGGGGGAAATTCACTGGAACTAAAACCTCCTGGGATTGGCAATTCACTGTGGAAAACAGAAGCATAGGGAGAAGTCATGTTACATCCCATTCGTTTATACATAGTCAAGGTGCTACACCTTCTCTGGTACCCAAATTAGCTATAAAATAAGAACGTGCATACTGAGTAAAGTGGAACCCTAACCCTAACCCCAATCCTAACCCTAACCGGAATCTCGCTTAAAGTGGAATAATCAGAAGCCCCCAAGAAGTCAAGTAACAGCTCTTAAAGGGCAGAGCCAAATCTTACCTATTGCACCACTAGCCAGCAGAGAAGAATCCAGTCACCACAGAGCTGTTGCATGTCAAGGAATCAGAGCCCTGTTCCTCCTACCAAGCATAAGACAGTACATAAGGCATTCTATTTGTTGGTGGTGATGGTTTAATATATAAGTGGGTAACCATGAACCTTTGCAAGAGGCAAAAAATAATGCAAACATCCACAACTTCATTTCATTTCAACATTTATCAGTCAAGCCACTAGCCAATGTTTAGTGATGGGTTATTTGTAGACATGTCACTGAGAGGTCTTCCCTGAACTCATGTCTCAGCCTCCCTTCAGTCACTCACTCCTTAGCACTGCTTTATTTTCTTCACTAGAGGCCCAGTGCACAAATTCATGCACAGGTGGGGTCCCTCAGCCTGGCCGGCAATCAAGGCCTATTGGGGGGCCAGCCGGCCAGGGAGAGGAGCCCCAGGAGGTTGGCTGTGGGAGCTCACTGACCATGAGGGTGCAGATCCTGCATTGAGTGTCTGCCCCTGCTGGTCACTGTGCATTATCGTTCTAGTTGTTCTGGTCATTCATTTGTAATGGTCACTTAGGCATATATATATATATATATATATATATATATATATATATATATATATATA